>JAJPUD010019018.1:1893-27382 GCA_023553655.1 Myrmecobius fasciatus
TTTTTTTTTTTTTTTTTTTTTTTTTTTTTGCTTTTTGCTGAGGCAATTGGGGTTAAGTGACTTGCCCAGGGTCACACAGCTAGGAAGTGTCTGAGACCAGATTTGAACTCAGGTCCTCCGGACTTCAGGGCTGGTGCTTTAACCACTGCGCCACCTAGCTGCCCCTAGCCTACTTTTGAATGTCAACTCAGACATATCTATTCAGCTATCAATTAATCCCATAACTATATTTCTAAAAGAGGTTCAAGCAGGCTGTACTTTGATTCTTTTGGATATATTTCTTAAATCTCATATTTTTCACAATAAACATTTGGAGATGAAAAAAATCTTTTCCCTAGGAATAAGGACTTCATATTTGTTTGAATCATTGAACAGTAATTATTTTAAAACCTTTATCACAAAGATAATCTTTGTTTTGTAATTCAATAATGTATACTACAAATATGCAAATTTAATATATACAATATTTATTTAAAAGAATAAAATAATTAAAACAATAGAAGAATATACTATGATAAATATTATACAAAATAAATTATCTATATATTCATGAATTGGTCTTGACATACTCTCAAAGCAAAATTCCTTTATAAAGAAAAACTTTACATTTTAAATCAGTGATGTCAAATTTAAAGAGAAATGCATCCCTGTGATCAGCATATTAATTGGAAAAGGGACAGATTAGCATTATTCATGCTTTTTTGTATGTGTATTTATTTATTAAACACATTTAAATTATATTTTAATGTAGTGCTCATTGCCCAGAAGCTCAGAAATTTTGAATGTTGGACTCTACATGCCACTAGTTTGCCATTTCTTGTATTAAAAATAAATATTTGTTAATTACACTGAAAAAATAGCTATGGAATTTTCAGTAGAATTCTACCTTGAATAAGATACAGACACAGGAACAAGCAAGCCCCATAGAAAAAGGGATAATCTTAACCCATTCACTAATTCTCACACTCAGTTCTAATGAGAGAGGGAATAAACTATTTTATCTGACAGTAAAATTTAACTTGAATGCCCTCTTTTATGGAAGGTATTTAGAAGTCAGGAGTACAAAAGTCAAGTATGTTATCATGCAGATACATATGAGAATTATAAAATAATGAATGAAAATTCCTACTTTTCTTCATGCATGTTAATATTTATCCCTATGCATGTTTGTACGTATATATGAATTCACTTATGAATAAAATTAATGGTGGTGATGAGGATCTTTCAGAATAAATCTACTTTTCCATGTGGAAAGAATGCCAAAGTAAAAGAATACTACTAATCAAGATGAGATACAAAAAAAAAATACTCTATGTGCCCTGAGACCACTATTAAAAGATGTAAAGGTCTCTCAACCTGAAATGCTAGATAATTGTCCTTTGCTAATAGCACTGATTATATTAGCATCCTAGTTATTATTATAAAATTGTTTTTACAGTGCTGAGAAATAGACGGGGCAGTATAAGGATGAAATGGCACTACTTGAATGCACAGATAATGTTCAACTTGATAAAGAGGGACACAGAACTCTTTTGGAATCTAAAATTATTGGATGGCAAGATATATCAAAGGAAAAAAGTCAGAAACATCTATTTTAACCTTGCTAAAATACTTTAGATTAGATTCCATTAATCACTAAAGCAGATAAGTCAAAAAAAGTTTATTAAAGGAATTGAAGACACTACAAAATATTGTATGATTTTAAAAAAATTGAAATAACACTCAGTAGGTTTAGGCAGATGTTTTATACTTCTTTTCCTCAATGAAACCCTCAGTTATTATCACAAAAGAACATATTACCAGTACAAGGCAATCATTTAACAAATAAACAAAAAAGTCACCATTTCCTAATAAAGAATATATAAAATGAGAGTCATATTTGAGGTACTACAAAAATCAGGAAAGGAAAAAAAAAGTTAGGAAAATAGTAAAATATTTTGTTTTACTATGAACTCAGGAAATTATAATTAATATTTTAATAAATATTTAAAAACACTGAAATCTCAATTGATTTGAATAGGAAAACAAGAATATTTAAATGGTATTTTTTCATAATAAAATATATAATGAATATTATCAATGATATCATACCTTTTAAGTAGAGGACCAATTATATCAAATCCCAAAGATTCATAAAAGTTGGCATATCCTATAACCATCATTAATGAAAACATTTCCCCATTGAATATGATAGAAAGTTTACCTTTTTGTGGAAATCTGTAGCCATGATAAGAATTTGATAAAGGAAAGGAGAACTTTTCAAGTTCTAAACAAAGAGCATATGTTTATGCTAAACATAGGCATAAACACCACGATATCAAAAGTGACTTGAAACAGCTACTGAAGAGGTATATAAAAATATTGGAAGTTTTTATAATAAAAGGGGGAAAGTCTTGAATGCAATTTTGTAAATTATAGGCAACAAAAAAATATGGAAAGGAAATCAGAAAACAGGATTTTCAGAAATTTTAGATTGAAATTTATCAAAATAAACAATTAAATATTAATTTAAAATTTTGCTACTTTGGTTAGAGGAAAGCAGAGGCAGGAGAGAATTAGAAGAAAGGTGGGATTCTGAAAGTTTACACTTTAGAGAACATTTTATAAAATTTTTCAAAATCTTTATTCAAAGATTTTTCTACAGAGGCTTCTGGGGGAAAAAGAGACTGAGAAAGATGAAAATATCTCTTCAATTGTATGATCTAAGAATTGCATTATAATAAAAACATAAGGTTGATTAAATAAGATAAAGAAAATATGTCTACGTAATATAAATAATAACAAAAGTTATGACAGTAGAAGTGATTGAGATGAGCTTTTCTGCAAAACAGAATGGGACTGAAAAATACCCACATTTATTTGTTAAGATACTAAAATGACATGAATTACTAGCAAAATACTAAACTACTATCATTTCTGATATAAACTTGATTCCATCTTCATAAAAAACATCACATAGCCACTGCTAAAAAATAAAAAAAAAATCAAAAAATTATTAGATAATTATTAATCTTTTCAAGCAGAGGGAAATTATGAATGTATATAAAAGTATTCACAGCACCCAAACCTACAGACACTTACAATACATATACATCATATACATATACATATATGTATACATATACATATATATACTCATATATATATATTAGATTGTACACATATTATATACATTTATTTCATATAAAATCATACATATTTGCCTGTACATGGCTTTATATAAACATGCATTTATGAATACACATATTTTAAAGGTACCCAAAGCATAAAGAAAATAAAGAAAAATTTGTATAAGAATAAGAGATATTACATATTCCACACTGATATATTTAACTTCATAAAGCACATCTGACAAAGGCTCACTCCTCTCTTCTGTCCCTGACCTTCTCCCTTCCTCCCTTCCAGCCTCTGTCTCTGTCTGTGTCTCTGTCTCTATCTCTGTCTCTCCTTGCACCTACTTTCCTTCTCCCACAAACACACTCAACAAATTCCAATTACTTCATATCACTTCCAGGATTTAATATAAAACTGTATATTTAGCATTCAAAGTCTTTGGTAAACTGCCTTCACCACTCTCCTTTCCAACCCTCATGTCAGTGTCCTTATATTCTTGACCTTCTGACCCATATTAACATATTCTGCCATCCAGTGACAGTAGCCTTTTTCCTGTTCCACAAAGGAGAAACTCTCTTGGCACCTGAACTTTTACATCACTTGTTGTCCTCTATATACAGAATGATCTCTTTCCTCTTCTGCTTCTGTCTTCAAGTCCCAACTACAATTCTGTCTTGCCTTCTGCATTGAAGCTTTCTTGATCTCCCTTAATTCTAAGACTTTCCATGTTTACATTTTTCCAGTATGAATACACTGTCTCTCTATTTCTCTCGGTCCCTGTCTCTTTCTTTGTCTCTGTCTCTGTCTCCCTCTGTTTCACACACACACACACACACACACACACACACACACACACACACACTTTTCATGTAGTCTCTTTTATTTTATTATTTAGGATCAAGATCTTATTTTTGGTTATATCCTCAGTCTTTGTTCAATAAAATACCTGGAACATAGTTAATGCTTAATTAATTTGCATTTGCTTTGACTAATGAAGATCTAAGCAGGTTCTTCAAGGGAAGAAATTAAGGAAAATATATTAGAAAATGCTTCCAATCACTAATAATGAAATAAACACAATATTGATGTCTTAGCTTATGCCCATTAGATTGCTACCAACAACAGAAAAGAGGAACTAATAAAAAAAAACTGTTACTGAACAATGAAATTGTCCAGATACTATGAAAAAAAATGGAATTGTTCAGTAAAATTTAAAAGCCAATATATCCTTTGTTCCCATGATTCTACTCCTAGGCTCATTATCAGTGAGATTAAGTTGGGGGGAAAGATTTATACTCATGTATATACTGTTCATTTGGAAGATAATTAAACAACTTGTGCCACAGGAATAACATAGAACATTGTCACAACACAAAATGACTGTTTCAGAGAAATCTAGGAAAACGTGTATGAATTGATGCAAAGTAAAGTAATAATCAGGCAAAATTCATTAAAAAACCCAGAAACATTGGAAATAATAAAAAAGGGGAACAACTATAAATAACAGAATTTTCACAAAAGCAATGGAAATCCATAACTCTATGCCACGCAACAGAAGTAAGAGCAGAAAGCATCACAGAAGAGTAGTCAAAGTTTGAAATTTGCACATTGAATTTATTATATATTTTTAAAGGAATCAAAGCTTTAGAAAATAAAATCTTGGATTTTCATGGCCAATCATATATTTTCTACGTGCAAATAGAAATGTTCATTTGTTTGGTGTTTGTTAAGTTTAGGTTATATTTTTGAAAGACAACTTATTATTGATTCAGTAAATATTGAATGAGTTGTTCACAAGCACCATCATATTTACACAGCTTTCACTGACTATTGCAAAGCTCCTGACTCTGTTAGGTACTGATATATAGTGCACTATAAGTTCATAAAATAGACTCTGGTACAGAAGATAAACTAAATTATTTGGTATCAATAGACTATGAAGTGAACTTTTCTTAAAAAATATAGTGGAACTAAAAAAGACCCTTCATTATTTGCTGCAATTCTATAATTACAGGAATTATTAGCAGACACTTTACTAGCAAAATCTCTGTTGTAAGTCTGATTTTCTCTTTCTCGAAAGATATCACATATCTACTCCTAAAAATCAATGCAAAACAAAAATCATGTCAAGGAAAATAAAATGACAGATCAAAATTCTAGACATATTTCACGAAATAAGTCATTTTAAGTCACTGAGCAATTCCAAATTCTGACATTATATGTGCCATTGATTTGTGAAATGTTAATAAATATTGAAAAAATGATGATCATAATTATTTTATAGAATTGATGAATTTCAGGATGAAAATTCAGGATCAGGTCATCATCAACAGAAATTAAATATAGTTTATACTTCAGGATTCAGTTTGTGATAGACATAGCTTATGCTTTCATAAAATTATTTATAATTATTTTTCAATTACACATAAAGTAATTAAGAATAATTTTTTAAATGAGCTCCAAAATATCTCTCTCCTTTCCTTCTCTTGGGAAACCAAGTAATTTGATATTAATTATACATGTGAAATCATGAAAAATACATTTCTTGTTAGACATATTGCAAAAGAAAACATAAACAAAATAAAGCAATAAAAATAAAGTTTGTAAAATTAGCATTCAGCGTTCATCAATTCTGTCTCTGGATGGGAATAAGGTGCTTCATCATTGGTATTTTGGAATTGTTTTACATTATTGTTTTGATCAGTGTTTCTAAGGCTTTCACAATTGATAGTCTTTACTATGTTGCTATTATTCTGTTCTGCTCACTTCATTTTGTTTCAATTCATATAAGTATTCTTAGGTTTTTTTTTAAAGCATTTTCCTCATCATTTCTTATACAATACTAGCATTATAATAATTATATCACTTCTTGTCCAGCCATTCATTATCAGGGCAGACTAAGTAAGAAAATACTAGCAACAATGTAATATTCTGTAACAGGCTATGCAAATTTAATAATTCCAGAAAACCAAGTTAAACATGAACTGGTGGCTGGAATTATGCATTAGAATCTCATTGACTTTCATGTATATAGAGACAATAAATCTTCACACCAAAATTTATCTTGAATATCTCAACCAATATTTGTATTGTAATCAGAATATTATCAGAGATGAGAATAAAGGAAACAAGTGGAATAAGGAACATCTTCCTGTCTGGTACTAGAATTGTACAGAGGATTTTTTTTCATTCATCCTACAGAAAATAAATTTATGTTCAAGTAGGGAAGAATTTTTCATGCCTATACAAAAATGGAATTAAATGTAAAATAATATTATTAGGCATCTTCTGGTACAATTCTGGATGTACCAATTGTATGAACTTATGCACACCCCCAGTCAAAATGTCATGGCTCCTCTCAGTTCCACCACTTATATATCCCTGAGTCACTGCTGACCAAGGATTCAAATATAGCCACAGAAAGCTCCCCTGATGCTTTTGAGAATGGTTCTAGATGGGAAAAACAAAACAAAACAGCCTAATACTAAAGGTGACTGTACCTGTACTAGAATTTCACAGCCAAGACTCTGGCAGCTTCAACTTTGTAGTAAAATTTGATATCTGTGAGGAGAGATGGGGTGGGACACCTAATTCTGTCTTAGATGCCCAAGTATGTCCTGGCCACAACACATGCCTGATAAGTCCAAAGACTTTGACCAAGTTAGCAGTTCTGACAGCAGCAGTTTGCCTTCCTAGAAAGCCATCCTGATTCATGGTCCTCCTACCACACTAAAAAACTTAAAGTGTTATACAAAAATAAGACATTACAACTACTATTCTATATATTAAAATAAAACATTCCTATCATCCTCCTTATTTTTTCTGTTGTGTTATAGTCTTTCTTTCTTTTTTGGAGGGGGTATTTCCACTGTTTTCATGAATATAAAATCTTTTAGATGGGAGCGACTCTCTACAGAACATCTAGAACATGTCTCACCCATTTGAAAAATCTCTTCTACAAAAGCCTTAAATCTTTCTTGTTTTCAGATTAATTGACTAGAAATTGCTAAGTGTTTTTGATTTTATAAATTAAATACTCTCTTTAAAATGAATGGAAGACAGCGTTCATTTGTCTAGAAGTTCTTCCCAACCATATCATATTGTCTTTTGCAGTCTACTTAAACATCAAATATACTTTCTGGTTCCCTATAATTTGAGGAAGATAAAGTGGCTACTGGCTATCTCCATAGTGACGCCTTGACAGTACCCTGAGAAAACATTTTTAAGCTCATAATGGATTTGCCTTCTGAACAAAACCACTCAATAAAAGAAAAAGTGCCAAGAATACAAAAACTGTTCATCATGGTGCATACCTCATTGTGATCTGCATTGGCCAGAGCTCTGATAAGGGATTTAACATAGTGTTTAGAAGTGTTATACAAATGGATCCCTTCTCCCTGGAAATTATTTTGCTTGACAAATCCTGAACTCCAGGTTTTTTTTTTTTTTTAATAAATATGTTCAGAAGAAAAATTCAGTTCTTTCCTTAATAGATGCATCAAATATAAATCTAGATTCATTAGTGACCATTTTCTCAGATAAACTGTAATTGTTATGGCATAGCAGAAAGAGGCATCATGGGAAAGTATAACACTGAATTCAGCATCTGATTGCAATAATTCAAATTCCAGTTCTGCCCCTTTCTATGAAATGTTAGTCACTTTACTTAATTTCTCTGGGATTCAGGTTTCTGATCTTCAAAATAAAGGCTTTCAATTAAATAAGTTGTAAAGTCTCTCCAAGGTCTGTTTCTCAATGATTATAACACAAGAGTGACATAAGTAAAAGGAAGGAAATAGGTTAAGGAATAAAACTGAGCAGCATGAAAAAAATCTCTAACCAAATGGAAATATGGATAAAGTTATTAATGAGGTTTCATTCAGAATGCTGGTTTCAAAATCATTGTATATGACATCTTTAATCTTTAAAGTATTTTGGTTATTTATCATGCAAAAAGGTAAAATTAATTCTTCCTGGGTTAATTTTTTTTTGTTATTATTGATGTGAGGCTGGGATAGTCCACTACCATATTTTCTGTGTTCTAATCATTAAAATCAATCTCTATTTAAAAAAATAATTCATAACAAAGATATCTTATCACTATAATTAAAAAGGTTTTTTTAATGAATTAAAGGATAATCTTAGGAGTTTACAAGATTAGTTATCCTTTGTTTTATCATTCTTATTAATTTGATATCAATTTATCTTCCAGATATTTGTAATTTGGGAGCACAAAATATTTCCCTCCATTTCAGATATTTAAAGAAGGGAAGAATTTATGATGAAAGAAGAAATAGAGAACATTAAAAATGCAAAATGAAGAACTATGTTTACTTCAAATTAAAAGGGTTTTGCACAATACAAACAAAATTAAAATGGGAAGTACAACGCTGGGAAAAAATTTATACTAGTTTTTGATAAAGGCCTTATTTCTAAAATATATAGTGAATTGTCTCATATTTATAAGAATAAAAACCATTGCCCAGTCAACAAATGGTCAAATGATATGAACAGACAATTTTCACATGCTGAAATTAGAGCCATTTATACATAAATACATAAGTACATAAAAATGTTCTAAATCACTTATAATTAGAGAAATGCAAATTAAAACAAGTCTGAGGTACCACTTCATACCTCTCAGATTGGCTAAGATGACAGGAAAGATAATGATATATGTTGGAAGAGATGTGGGAAAACGAGATACTAATGTTTTGTTGGTGAAGTTGTTAAATGATCCAATCATTTTGGAGAGCAATTTGCAAGTATAGTTGTTTAGTTTTGGAAATTATAACAAAGCCTTGAAAAGTGGAAGTATTATTTTCTTTCTATTCTCAGTGGTAAGGAGAAGAAGCTAATGAATATGATTGTTGGATTATGTAATCTCTAAAATCCAAAAGATCTCCAAGTCATTGTGGTATTTAGAGAAAACGTCTTTGCTTATAAGAATGGAAAATAATCAGATTTGATTTACTTTTTAATTAACTAATTTGATTACTATATGCTTAAAATGCTAATTTTTATGGGAAAACATAGTCTCAGAAAAAATGCAGATAGTAGGGGGTTTTATTGATTTCATACATTGGCACACTTTATTATTTTGCTGTCAATAAATATGATATGGTAGTACAAGAATATGATATAGTGAGATGTATTTATAGCAGAGGAAAGCCCTGGTTCTAAGGGCCGTCACTTATTTAATTATTTAATTATTTAATTAATTACTTATTGAATACAAACAAGTCATTTAATTGTTCTAGTTGTAAGTTTTCTTGACTAGAATATGAGACATTTGGAGTAGAGTACAGCTCAGTTCTATTCTACATTTAAAGGTCATAAATCAAGAAATTTTGAAAGCAGATACAGTTTAGCAGTATTATTGGCATAATTAGAAGACCTAGGTATTAACATAGACTTTCTTATTAACTGGGACTTAAAAAGACCAGTTAATCACTTTATGAATCTGTTTCATCATCTGTAAGATGAAAAATCAGAACATTTTAGGTAATAATAGTAATAATTAGAATACAGTATTATGTTTGTAAATCACCCTTTGAAATCTCCTTTGATTCTTTCAAAATTCTAAGAGTTAGATACTAATATTATGACAGTTTTATAGATAATTAAACCTAAGCTAACAAAGAGGTAATGATTTACCCAGTGTGACAACAGAGCTAAGTGAATGTTTTAGTAAGGAAATGAATTCATGTCTTCCTGACTTCAAGATTATCATTTTATTATCACAATGAGACAATTATCCTGTCTCAATTATATAACATTCACCCTATTATGCTTTCCTATAAATATTTAATTTCCTTTAGATAATTTTCCAGCTTTTGCTCTTTTATGTATTAATTTGAAGTTATTAATTTACTATGACAGTATATTATAGGTTACAGCCAATAGGAACAGAAAAGAAAATTATAGGTTAAAATAATAAGAGTATATATCTTTAAAAGACTCATTTTTGGGGGGTAGTATAATTTCAATGCTTGTGGGTAAAATAAAATCCAAAACATAGTGAAGATTATACTTTTTATCATCTGCTCTTTCCCCAAACTCCTGAGCATCCTTTGCACAAAGCATGACTAGAATATGATGTTAGCTATTTTATTGTACCTCAGTAAATGATGTTATTGTATAGCAAGGAGAATTTTTATCCTGGTGTAGATAGTATTCTCTTACAATAAAGCCCCTGACATCATTCATGATTAAAATCTATCTATCTATCTAAGTCTTGTCTGAAAATTTACAGCATTATCATTTGGAATTAATGCACAAGCTGTGGATAATTGCTTTTATTCTTAAATACAAATGAAAAATGCTTTGGGGAATTTGTACCTTTCTAAAGAATTTGGAAAATAACATATCTAAGTCGAATGCATACATCTATACATAATTCACAATATTGTATTATGTATTTATGTGTATATATATATACATATATATATATTCAATTATATATATACATATTTTATTTCTGATTATGCAGGGGATAGACATATATGTGTCTGTGCCTATGTCTTGATTATGATTATATGTTTTCTTCTACAAGAGGAAATATTGAGTGATATGATCTTGAAGGCCCCTTGTTGTTTCTAAAATCCTACTGTTCTTAGGCTTTGTAAAAGCCCTTTATTTAAAATATATTCAGCATTATAGAAATGAGTATATTTACACAGCAAATTATTTTATTAAAAAAGTGCAACTATATACATATATATACACACACACACACACACACATACATATATATATATGAAAGAGATAGAGAAAATAATTCTCAAAAGTTACATCTCAGTGTAAGGGCTGAAATATGTAAGATAAGCTGGTTCATGTGTACTTAGGGATTAAACAATTGGTGGCACAGTGGATAGATTGTTGGGCCTGAAATTAAGAAGACTCATCTTCTTGAATTCAAAACTTGTTTAAGACATTTACTGGCTGTGTGTCCATAGGCAAGTCTCTAAACCCTGTATGTCTCAGTTAGTCATCTTTAAAATGAGAGAGAAGGAAATGACAAACCATTATAGCATCCCTGCCAAGAAAACCCCAAATGGTGCAACAAAGAGTTGGATACAACTAAACAACTGAACAACAAAAACCATCAGCTATCAACTACAGAACTTATTTGGATAATTAATCATAAGGACTGCATTTTTAAAGAAGGAAATTTTATGATATTTATACAATTTGATTTCTATCAGGAAATAATTAACATTATTAAAAATATTAAATAATGTGAATAATAGTATATAAATTTAGTAATAAAACTTATTGTAAAAAAAAAAACATTGGTCTATACACTGAAAAATACTGACAATTGAATCAGAATTTTTGACTATCATAATTGTGACAACTTAATCTGACCCAGTAAATGAATTAGCAAATGAATCCTACAGAAGTTAAACATGTATAGGAAAACCAACAAAAAAAAGTTTTTTAAAGTAGGCATGATTATAAAATACAAGGTACATTGAAGTTTAAGAAAAGATAGACAAATTCCATGCATCTCCATTGAAGAAAGAAGCAGCATTTTTTTTGTAATTAGCATTATAAATCTATTTTTCTATCTATATAATATTTATGCATATATGCTAAATCCATAAATATACATATATAGATTTGGCAGGAATCTAATGTTACTGTAACATATTCCTTTTCTTTGATATATATCAGAAGAGTTTAAACATCTTGTTTATGATCATGGAATTTTATATCTTGGACCAGAATCCAGACATTTAAATGCCTTATGAAGTGATTCTTCTGAGTACAAAATTGGTTTCTTTTGATAACATTAATTGAATTCATTACATATATAAATATTTTACAACCAGATCTCCTAATAGTAATGATTGCACTTTTACAGACGGAAAGCATAAAATATTACTTGATGAAGTAATTCCTACATCTTTGTCTTTAAGTTATGACATTGTTTCTGTTTAAGGCCTTCAGAAAAAAAAAAAAGCAAAAAAGGCACCATTAGGCCCACAGTCGCTGAAAAATAGGATCTCATTTAGTATGTAGAAGGACAAAAAAAAAAAAAAGAAATAATCTCTGTCTTAAGGTCAGAATTTCATGAACCTCACTAATTGGGCTGTCCTTGCAAACTTTCCAATCATCAATGACTATTCAAATCTTGTAACTTTCTCCCTACATGCAAAACGTGCACACACACACACACACACACACAATCATTCATTCATTTATTTTCAATTATACTTACTTTAACATTCCTCATGTTTCATCCTTACCTGCATAAACTTTTAATTACTGCTAGGTGTTTACTATTTAGCTGGACTACATCTCCAGTCTTTTCCTAACTATCCTTGCCACATAGCCAACAACACACCAAAAAGGCATACCAATCAAAACTTTGTTGGTAACCATGGAAGAGCCATTAACATTTTTGTTCTACATGTAGTGGACTTCCTTCCATCTAGGGGAGGGGAGGAGAATGGGGGGGGGATTTGTAATGGAAAGCTTTGTAATGGTCAGTGTTGAAAAACTACCCATATATATGTTATGCAAATAAAAAACTTTAAAAAAAACAAACATTTTTGTTTACAAATTTCTTTAGGTGAGACTCTGCTACAGGAATCTCATTAATATTTTAATTTAGGAACATTAATTTCCTTTTCTGCATCTCAGAAGGCTTTGTACAATACAATTCCTGAGATAACTTTCTGATATAAATCCTATGAACCATTTTAAAAAGCCTATAAACATATGATTAATCAAAGTAATAGTAATAAAAAGAATAATTTTATTCAAAGAAATTAGCTGATTTTCATTATCATTTGAAAGGAATTAAAAGAATAATTACTTTGTCAATTAGGAAGGTTTTGTAAATGATATGAATGAAAACTCATACAATTATATATTATTGTTGCTTATATGGACATATAGGAATCAGATACTCAAAGATCTACTGAATTCCTGAAGAGTTAACAGTATTTATTGTGTTATCAATTATCTTTCTTTTAAAAGGAGTGCTTAAATAACAATGAATATTCAATAAGCTAAATTTTATCTTCATCCATTTTAATGACTTGCTATTTCACTTGTGGAAAATAATTTAATCTCACTTCATCTAGCAGCATAACAATGATACTCCTTCATCTTGCAATACATTTTAAACTTTTTTGGTTTTCAAATATGAATAATCTAATTACAAAAACAGGCATATATGTTTTGCAGATAAACAGTATGAATATATTTTTATAAAGTTTACTTTCTATAAATGTGGAAACTCTCTAATTAAAGCATGAAAATTTCATTTATCTCCTTTCAAATTATGACTACGAAAGCAATTTTCTCATTAAAATTCCAAATACAATAATATCTTCTCTCTAATCCTTTCATAGGCTTACCTCTTCTGCATCATTTTGAATACATACTTTTAAAATATGAAATTAAATTTGACATGTGGGAGAACTGATATGAATCAAAGCCAGGAAAAAAAAAGACAGGAAATAAAATCCTAGAAAAAGGTTTAGATTGAAAAATCTGAAATATATCACAGTGAAATAAAATAACACATTTAAATAGGTAAAATAATTTAAATAAAAAGAAACAGCATTGCTTCGGTTTACCAAATTATGACTTTGTTTTATAAATATAATCACAACTGAGAAGTGTAGAAATTAAGAAACAATGCAATCTTAATGAAAGAACAATATTATTTGTTCTTTTTCTTCCATTTTCTCCCTTCTTATCATTTTTTTCATCTTTGTGACCCATAAACCTGTACAAGTATTTTTCACTAGGAAGAAAAACAAGTCAAAGATAGAATGAATATGATCTCAATGAGTCCATAATACAAGACTCTTTTATCTAATTCCTATGCAATGTTGCAATAATCTTCATTTTAACTTATTTGAAATATTTTTACTGAATATATGAGTATTTTAGAGCAGCTCTTTCTAGCATATAACAATTCATGATATATCTTAGGTACACTGTTTATTTTTCACCCTAAAATCTTAGTAAGATTTTAAGTTAAAAAATACCCAGCTGTTGGGCATTCTACTTTTACCTTCCTTTCCACGCTATATTGATAGTTATATTTTATTCTAAAAACTTATCCGTATATGGTGTATGAAACTTTTGAAATTTGTTCACATCAAATTATGAGGTAGCAACTGTTTGCATTCTCATCTCAATTTTAGTAATAGAGAGTCTGAGGTCTCAGAGGTTAAATGATTTTCATAAAATTATATAGCTAGACATTATTAGAGCTGAAACTAGAATGTAAGTTTCAATTGGGCAGAGAAGAAAAGATTTAATTAATGAGGGGTTACTTTGTACTTGATACTTAATTTTGAAAGAAGTCAGAGGATCAGAAAGACAAAACTGACGAGATAGTACATTTCAGATGTAGGAAAAAGAATAGATACAAATGTTACATATGATAGAGTTGAAGGTAAAAAAAACTAGAATATGCTTTTATTTTATTTCACTTTACACATGGATTGTGAAATTATGGAGTAGGAATGACTTCAAAAAACATTTCAGATATAAAACTCTTGTATTTTTTGCATACAATTTACTGGAAGATAACACAGGAACACACACACATATACATATATACACATACTATACCATTTTAAGGTCCTTAGGGATTTATAAAACAAATATATAAGTTCAAAGAAATAATATAGTTTAGATAACTATACTAAAATACTATGCTATTTACTATATTATGAAATATACTAAGATAAGTTACCTTTTGACCTGCTACTCTATCTCAGGACATTCACTTCATCTTCATAAAAATACTCCCCCACACCCTTGGACTGTGAGCTAATGTTACATATTGGTAATGGAGTTACTAAGCAAAATTTCTTTCCGCATACAGTACTAGCACAAGGGTTACCTGTAATCACTTTATTGTATGGGGGACATTTATTCTATGTCCCCTTATTATATCAGGTTTGAGAGCTCCCAAAGCTGTGGTTTATTGTATCACCACATCTTAGTCTCATCACTGGTATGGGATTCATGTGAACACAAGGTTTGGGTCTTTTCCCCATCTCACATATCTCTCTTTCCAATCTTCTTTGTTACCTTAAAGTAGACAATTTCTCTCTGAACTTATATTGGCTCTGCCACTCCAGAAATCAATTTGAATCAATGATTTAAAGATGTTTGAGGGGTTGAGGAAATAATTGGAAAATTCAGCTAAGTGCTACTCTATTTTAACATCTTGGCTTTCTAAGGAACACCGACCTCCAAATTTAGAAATAATGAACTATGTTATAATATTGCTTTAGCATAATTTAAAATGATTAATCAAAATTGTATGATCATGTGAGTTCATTAAAAATGATTTGAATTAACATAGTAATTCATCAATAGACCTGTTAAGTGATTGTACCTCACTTGACTTCACTTTTTATTATTGTAAATTGATTTACTTCACTTTTTTCCCTCTATTTATATCCTATTCTTGTTGCTAAATTGAAATGTATCACTCGGAAACCAAAGTTGCTTTCTTTTTTTATAACTCCATTCCAAAAGTCATTTCTTCTTTCAGAATAGTTCGACAGACTTTTTTGGAAAAATATTTTTCTATGTCCCAATATATATATCTACTTTTTAATTATTTATATACTTCAAGGCCATAATATTAGTATAATTTGCTGTTCTTATCGAAATGAGAAAGGTAGGTCTCTTATGTGTGAGTATTTAAGTAATACTACTAGAAAAATAAACACCACTTTTTTGGGGCAAATTGATGGGATACATGTGTTATTACAGTCATATGGCTTGCTACTGAACCTAACAAATAAAATATAAAAATACAGAAAATGAGATAAAAAAATAAGTGGGATAGGCAAAAGTTTTACAGTTAGTGATTTTAAATTGTTTATGGATCTAAGAATTGTAAAGAATAAATAGTTACATATAACTATTTAAAAAAAATCCAAACTTGTTTTATTGAAAGAAATAGAATAAGAAAGAAAACAGAAACGGAATACAAACCAAAATGAAGCAAAATCAAAGATAACATTGTCGTGTGCCCAGCAGAAAATCAGGGAGGATTCAAAATACATAGCAACAAACACCAGTTCAAGAAAGCACATATATATACATATACATATATATATATATATATGTATATGTGTATATATATATATATATTCATATATATACATATATATACACACATATGTGTGTTTGTGTTTGTGTGTGTATTATATAGGAAATTATATTAATGAATGCCCATCTTTATTTCCTTTAAAATTGTTCTTTTGGCAAAGGAATTTGGAATGAAACCACGAATAAATTACTTTGTTAAAAAGAGCATTTTCTTTAAATGAAGAAGATGGACATTCAATGAAACAGGTGAATTCCATCTATTTCTGATGAAAGGACTGGAGCTAAATCAAAAAAAAAATGACCTCCAAATATAGAAATCAAGAGAAACATAAAAAAAAGTAAAAAAGAAAAGAATTCTTGAGAACAGTATTTCTGTTATGGGTATTCATAGAGAGTACATGCATAATTTTATTTTACTAAAGGAGGAAAGGGTATTGTACTGGAAAAAAAAAAGGAAAAAAATGGATGTAAAATAAGGGAAATTACATCTCAGGAAGAGGCAAAGAAAATCTATTATAATTGGGGGCAAGAAGTGAGGGCGATGAACATTGTGTGAATCTTACTCTCATCAGATTTAGCTCAAAGAGAAACTATTAGACATTTTTAGTTTCACCAAGAAACTTCTTTTACCTTATAGAACAGTGGAAGGGAAAAGGGAAAAGGGAAGGGGTAGACTAAATAAAAAGAAAACAGAAATAGTAGGGGAAAGGCATAAGAAGGGGGAGGAATTCTAAAGGGGGAAATACCAAGCTTGAAATTCTAAAAATAAAAGGAGAGATTTAATAAAACTGAAAGTAAAAAAAATTGAAAAAATAAGTCTGAGTTAGTTTTATGAAAAAAAAAACTAACAAAATAGAAAAACATTTAATTAATTTGATTAGAAAAAGGAAAGAGGAAAATCAAATTGTTAGTCTCAAAAATGAAAAGGGGAAACTTTCCAATGAAGAGGCAATTAGAGTAATAATTAGGAATTATTGTACACAACTTTATGCCAATATATTTGATAACCTAAGTAAAAAGAAGAATACCTTCAAAATTGTAGATTGCCCAGATTAGCAGAAGAGGAAACACAATACTAAAATAGTCCCATTTTAGGAAAAAAAAAAAAAAGAAATAGAACAAGTCATTAATCGACTCCCTAAGAAAAAATCCCCAGGACAAGATGGATTTGCATGTGAATTCTACCAAACATTTAAAGAACAATTAATTCCAATATTATACACACTATTTGAAAAAATAGGGAATGAAGTACTCTGACCAAATTCCTTTTATGACACAGACATGGTAATGTTACATATATCAGGTATGATGAAAACAGAGAAAGAAAATAATAGACCAATCTTCCTAGTGAATATTGATGCAAAATCTTAAATAAAATATTAGGAAAGAAATTACTGAAAATCAACCCCAGGATAATACACCATGACCAAGTAGGTTTTAAACTACTGCAGGGCTGGTTCTATATTAGGAAAACTATTAGCATAATTTACTATATCTACAATCAAATTAACAAAAAGTATGTGATTATCTTAATAAATGCAGAAAAAGCATTTGATAAAATCTAACACCCTATCCTTTTAGAAACACCAGGAAGTATAAGAGTAAATGGACCTTTCCTTAAAATATTCAGTAATGTCTATTTAAAACCAGCAGACATGATATGTAATGGGGATAAACTAGAAGCATTCCCAGTAAGATCAGGGGTGAAACAGGGTTGACTACTACCATCATTAATATTCAGTATTGCAATAGAAATGCTGGCTTTGGCAATAAGAAAAGAAAAAAAGATTCAAGGAATTAGAGTAGATAATGAGGAAACTAAATTATCACTCTTTGTAGATGATATGATAGTATACTTAGAGAATGCTAGTGAGTCAACTAAAAATATATAGAAATAATCCACAACTTTAGGAAAGTTGCAGGATACAAAATAAATCCACATAAATCATTAGCATATTTATACATCACTAATAAATCATCAGCATTTATATACATCACTAACAAAATCCAACAGCAAGAAATATAAAGAGAAATTCCACTTAAAATAACTGTCAATAGTATAAAATATTTGGGAATCTGTCTGTCAAGAGAAATTCAGGAACTATATCAGAAAAAGTGCAAACTAATTTCCGCGCAAATGAAGTCAGATCTAAACAATTGGGAAAATATCAAGTGGTCTTGGATTAGTCCAGCAAATGTAATAATGGTGACAATACTACCTAAACTAATCTGTTTATTTAGTGCTATACCTATCAAACTCCCAAGAAACTGTTTTACTAACTAGAAAAAATAACAACAAAATTCATGTGGAAGAACAAAAGGTCAAGAATTTCAAGGGAATTAATGAAAAAAAAAAAAAAAGCAAATGAAGATACCCTAGCTATACCAGAGCTAAAACTATATTATAAAGCAGTGGTCATAAAAATCATTTCTACTGGCTAAGAAATAGAACAGTTGATCAATAGAATGAGTTATGCTCACAGACAAAATAGTCAGAGACTATAGCAATTTAGTGTTTAACAAATCCAAAGATCCTAGCTTTTGAATAAGAATTCACTATTTGACAAAAACCATTGGTAGAATTAGAAACTAGTATGGTAGAAAATAGACAATGACCCACACATAATACAGTATACCAAGATAATGTCTAAATGGGTCCATGATCTAGACATACAGAATGATATTATAAACAAATTAGAAGAACGTAGGATAGTTTACCTCTCAGATCTGTGGAGGAAGAAATTTGTGACCAAAGAAGGATTAAAAGATCATTATAGAACACAAAATAGATAATTTTGATTATATTAAGTTAAAAAGCTTTTGTACAAATGAAACTAATGCAGACAAGATTAGGAGGGAAGCATCAAATTGGGAAATCATCTTTACATTTAATGGTTCTGATAAAGGCCTCATTTCTAAAATATAAAGAGAATTTTCTCATATATATAAGAATTCAAGCCACCCTTCAATAGATAAGTGGTCAAGGGATATGAACAGACAATTTTCAAATGATGACATTAAAACCATCTCTAGTCATATGAAAACTTGTTCCAAATAACTATTGATCAGAGAAACGCAAATTAAGACAACTCTGAGGTACCACTACACACCTGTCAGATTGGCTAAAATGACAGGAAAAGATTACAATGAATGTTGGAGGGGATGTGGGAAAGCTGGGACTCTAATATATTGTTGGTGGGACTGTGAACGGATCCAGCCATTCTGTACAGCAATTTGGAGCTATGCTCAAAAAGTTGTCAAACTGTGCATACCCTTTGACCCAGCAGTGTTCCTACTGGGCCTATATCCCAAAGAGATCGTAGAGGAAGAAAAGGGACCCACCTGTGCAAGAATGTTTGTGGCAGCCCTTTTTGTAGTGGCTAGAAACTGGAAACTGAAGGGATGCCCATCAATTGGAGAGTGGCTGAACAAATTATGGTATATGAATGTTATGGAATATTATTGTTCTGTAAGAAATGATCAGCAGGACGATTTCACAGAGGCCTGGAGAGACTTCCATGAACATTCCATGATGCTGAGTGAAACGAGCAGAACCAGGAGATCATCATACACAGCAACAACAGTATTACATGATGAACAATACTGATGGACATGGCTCTCTGCAAGAAAGAATTCTCTCAAACCAGTTCCAATTATTCAGTGAAGAAAACCATATACACCCAGAGAGAGGGATATGAAATATGGACCACAACATAACATTTTCATGCTCTCTATTGATGTTTGCTTGCATTGTGTTTCCTTTCTCTGGTTTTCTTTTTCTCTTGTAGACAGGATTTTTCTTGCATAACTTGTCAATTATTTCAACATAATAACCATGTAGTGGTCTTCCTTCCATCTAGGGGAGGGTAGGGGACTGGGGATAAAATTTGTAATGGAAAGCTTTGTAAAGATCGATGCTGAGAAACTACCCATACATATGTTATACAAATAAAAAGCTTTAATAAAAATCATATTAGATATGTTCATTTCTTTCATTACTAATTTATCTTACAAAATGTAATGGTTAACTAAGGCATGGAAATAATCATTATGTTCAGTCAACTTTTTTTCATGCTTAATTACTCATGAATATTAGAATGAATCTTAACTGACTGACAGATGCTAATTCTTAAATATTTTTTCAGTTGAATTATATTGCCTGTCAAAAAGGGAACAAGGATTAGTGATTTTAAGTTGCTATAAATTGTCAATGGTGCTCATGAAAACCAAAAATAAAAAATGATAGAGAGAAAATAAAATTCCTTCAATAGGTAATCTAGATCTACTCCTCCTGCCTGGATTTAAAGATACATTTTACATTTGTTTGAGAATTAATATTCAGGGAATAGTCTATCTATTTAAAATGATAAACAAGATGGTATATAAAAAAGATGTTATGTGATTCTTATGTGATTCTACTGTGTTGTAAGAAAAAAGTTACAAACTGGGTAACCTTGACAGGTTTATAAGCATTGATACAAAGGTAAATGTGAAATATAACATTATATACAATAACAATTATATATAGGGATAATCTCTTGTGAAAGACTTAGTTTATCTGAACAGTAAAATTATCCATGACAATTTTAAATAAAATCTATCATAAAAAATTACATCCAAAGGGCCAGAGCCAAGATGGCAGAGAAGAGACACATCTTTATCTGAGCTCTTCCTGAAATCCCTCAGATCAACACCAAATTAAGCCTCTGAATTGGTTTTGAAGTGAGAGAACCTACAAATATTTGAAGTTTAACAAATTTTTAATAGAAGATATTTTAGAGGAACTTCACAAGAGGTCTGTTTCAACTGGACATGGGTGGTTGGCAGCCTAGGGCAGACACAGTGTACAAACTCATGGCAATGGGGTGTCCTTAGACTGGGAAATCTATCAGGAGGCTCTTAGCCAAAATACATCAGCATTGGCTACTCTGTTCTGGTTACAAGCCAGTGGATGAGCAGATTAGTTGTGAGACACACAACACAATAACAAAGAAAAATAGTGAGCCTCTAAACCCCAGAATAATGTGGGATATGGCCATACCAACCCAATACTTGAACTCAGCACCACCGCAGACAGCGGCTGTTGCCTATAGAGGAAACTTCTGATAATCTCTCCTTTTTCCTAAGAGCAGAAATCAACATGTAAAAAAATGAACAAAAAATCAAAAAGAGCTCTGATCATAGATATATATGTATATAGATAGATATAGATATCTATCTATCTATCTATCTATATTTATGGAGAAAGATAGGAATGGACTTTAAACCCTGAAGACACTAAAATCAAATCATCCGCAGATGAAACCTCAAAAGATGATATGAATTAATAACCACCTCACAAGGCTTTCTTGGAAAAATTGAAAAAGAATCTTTAAAAAGAATTTGAAGAAAATTGGTGACAGGAAATGAAAACTTTCCAAGAAATTCTGCAAAAGGAAACATAGAAATTATCAGAAGAAAATTCCTTACAAAATAGATATAATGAAAAGGAAAAGGCATATAACTCCTTGAAAAAACAGAATATGTAAAATAGAAAAAAATTGAACAAAACAATTAATTTAAAAATCCAATTGGCCAAATGAAAAAGGGGCCAAAAAAAGGTAACTGAAGAAAATAACTTACTAAAAACTAGAATTGAATGAATGGAAATGAATGACTCAATGAAACTGCAAGAATCAGTCAAACAAAACCAAAAACTGAAAAAAAAATAGAAGAAAACATAAAATATTTCATTGGACAACCAACTGGTCTATGAAATAAATCTAGGAGACACAAGCTAAGAATTATTGAAATTCCTGAAAACCATGATAAAAAAAAAAAAAAGCCTAATATCATCTTTCAGGAAATGATCAAGGAAAACTTCTCTGATGTCCCAGAACCAGAGAGTAAAATATCCATTCAAAGAATTTGCCAATCACCTCCAGAAAGAGACCCCAAAATAAAAACTCCAAGGGCCTGGAATCTAATATTCTAAATGGTAAAAGATCTTGGATTTCAGCCAAGAATCAACTCCAGCAAAATTGAGCATTCTCTTTCAGAGAAGAAGATGGATATTCAATGGTACAGGTGAATTTCATTTATTTCTGTGAGAAGACCAGAGTTGAACAAAAAATTTGATCTTCAAATACAGAACTCAAGAGAAGCATAAAAAGGCAAAAATGAAAGAACTCTTCAGAAATATATTTCTGTTATAAGTATACTTAGAGAGTGCAGTATAGTTTGGTTTTATTCTGATAATATAAAAAAGACACTAGAGGTGGAAAGGAGATTGTATTGGAAAAACAGAAAAATGGAGGTAAAATGAGAATTGCAGCTCATAAAGAGGCAAAGGAGACCCATTATATTTGAGTGCAAGAAAGGGGAGGGGAATGAGCATTGTGTGAACCTTACTTTCATCAGAGTTAGCTCAAAGAGTGAATATCAGACATAATTTGGTTTCAGAGAGAAACATGTCTCACCTTAAAGGGAAGTGGGAAAGAAAGGGGAAAGAAAAGGGGGAGGCTAATAGAAGGAGAGACTAACTGAAAGGAAAACAGAAGTAATAGGGGAAATATATAAGAAAGGGGGGAGGTGTAAAGGAGCAAGACATATTGAGGGAGGTGGTGGTGAGAAGCAAATAACTGTGGAGGAGAGAAAGGGGAAAAGTAAAGAAAAGCATTACTTGTGGTAAATAAGATGGGGAAAATACAGAATTATGCATTTTAACTGTGAATGTGAATGGGATGAACTCTCCCATAGAACAAAAGGGGATAGCACACTGAATTAAAAGCAAGAATTCTGCAATATGTTGTGTACAAGAAACACATTTAAAACAATGATACACAAATAAAGGGCTGGAAGAGAATCTATTATGCTTCAAGTGAAGTAAAAAAAAATTTAAAAAAAACACGACTAGTGATATGTATCTCAGATCAAGCAAGAGCAAAAATAAATCTACTTAAAAGAGATAAGGAAGGAAACTATTTCTTGCTAAAGGGTACCATAGATAATAAATCAATGTGAATAGTAAACATATATGTACAAAGTCATATACCAAGTCTACTAGAGAAGTTAAGAGAGTTGCGAGAAGAAATAGACAGCAAAATTATACTACTGGAAGAGCACAATCTTGCTCTCTCAGAACTAGATAAATCAAACTTCAACATAAATAAGAAAGATGTTAACATAGTAAATAAAATTTTTAAAAAGTTATGTATGATAGACCTTTAGCGAAAATTGAATAGAGACAGAAAGAAGTAAACATTTTTCTTAGTAATTCATGGAATCCACACAAAAATTAACCACATATGAAAATTAAATACGGAAATGTAGAAATAGCAAAATCCATCTTTTTTAGGTCATGATACAATAAAAATTACATATAATAAAAGACCAGGGAAAATAGACCAACATTTCATTGGAAACTAAATAATCTGATCCTAAAAAAGGAGTGGGTAAAACAACAAATCTTAGACACAATCAATAATTTCATCCAATGATGAATCCTGATGGACATGGCTCTCTTCAACAATGAAATGTTTCAAACCACTTCCAATTGTTCACTAAAGAAAGCCATATACTCCCAGAGAGAGGGATGTGAAATGTGGACCACAACATAACATTTTCATACACTTAATTGATGTTTGCTTACATTGTGTTTCCTTTATCTGATATTTATTTCTTGTAAATATGATTTTTCTTCCACAACAAATGATAAGTGAGGAAATATGTATACATATATTCAATTTACCAAGTATTTTAACATAATTAACATATAGTGGATATCCTGACATTTAGGGGAGGGGTGGGGAGTAGGGGGGAAAATTTTGTAACAGAAAGCTTTGTAAGGGTTAATGTTGAAGAATTACCCATACATATGTTTTTCAAATAAAAAATAAATTAATTAATCTAAATAATAATAATAATTTCATCCAAGAAAAAAATGACAATAATGAGACAACATATCAAAATTTGTGGCATGCAATCAAAACAGTTCTTAGGGGAAATTTTATATCTCTGGATGTTTACTTGGATAAAATAGAAAAAGAGAAACTCAATGAATTGGGCATGCAACTAAAAAAGCTAGGGAAAAAAAAAAACAAACAAATAAAAAATGGCCAAGTAAATACCGAATTTCAAATTCTGAATATAAAAGGGGAGATTAATAAAATTGAAAGTAGAAAAACTATCGAACTAATAAACAAAATTAAGAGCTGGTTTTATGGGGGAAAATAACAAAAATATAAATCTTTAGTTAATTTGATTAGAAAAAGGAAAGAAAAAAATCAAATTTTTAGAATCAAAAATGAAAAGGGTATACTTTTCACCAATGATGAAGAAATTAAAGCATTAGGAGTTATTTTGCCCAATTGTATGCTAATAAATCTGACAATCTAATTTATATGAATAAATACTTACAAAAATATAAATTGCCTAAATTAACAGAAGATTAAATAAATTGCTTAAATCTTCCCATTTTTGAAAAAGCTAGTAATAAACTCCCTATGAAAAAATTTCTGGGGCCAGATGGATTTATATGCAAATTATACCAAACATTTGAAGAATAATTAATTCCAATATCCCACAAACTATTTGAAAAAATAGGGAAAGGGGGCGGAAGCAAGATGGCGGAGAGAAAGTGTAACTCTCTGCGTCCTCCTCCGATCTTCTCTCAAATCAACAATCAAATAAGCCTCTGAACTGATCTTCAAGTCAACAAATCCAGAAATATTTGGACACTGTTTGCTGATATCTCTGAAGAACTTCATATCAGGTTTGTCTAACTCGGACAGAGGTATAAACAGTTGTGTAGGCCAGAAGTAAAGGTGGGACTCAGCTCACTGTGGCAGAAACTCCAAACTCCAAACTCCAAACACCTGCAGTTTATCTGAGGCACTTGGGACACTCTGCCCTGATTGGGGACAGATATTCTGGCAGACTTGCCTTGTTTAAGGAGTAATTCGGGGCCAAAGTGCCCCAGCGCAAAGAACTTCACCCGCCGTTTTTCCAAGCCTTAAAGAGAAATCCACGTTGTCTAAAAAAAAAAAAAAAAAAAAAAAAAAACGAAGAAGAAAAAGAGAGCTCTCACCATAGACAGCTTTTATCGAAAGAAGGAAGGGCTGACCCCAGATCCTGAGGTTCCTTTGGACAAAATTCCAGAGGAAGTTATTAAGGACCATCACTTTTTCAAAAAGGCCTTTCTGGAAGATTGCATAAAGAACCTTAAAAGAGAGCTCAAGGATAAATGGGAAAATAAACTGAAATCAGTGTAAGAAGGATATGATGCCCTGCA
>JAJPUD010019019.1:0-27380 GCA_023553655.1 Myrmecobius fasciatus
TTTTTATCCCAGAAGCTGGGATATCAAACACTAGATTACTATAATCATTTACTATTGTGTCTTGTGGTTGATCCATTGGCTTTTCAACGAGTCCAGAGAAGCCAAAGCTGCTGTTTTTGACTAAGAGTCTCCCAATAAATTTCCCCATGCATGGACGCCACACCATCCTAGCTCCCTGTGATGTGTCTGGGCTCAACCACCTCCCCCAATTGAAATAGACCTTTTCTGAAATTCTTCCAAAATATCTTCTGTTGGAAGATTTTTACCCTCCAAATATTTGTGTGTTCTGTCGCTGAAAAGCCAGTTCAGAAGCTTGATCTGGGGGAAAGTCAGGAAGAGCTCAAAGACTGGTCTACTCTCTGCCACCTTAGTTCCCCCCATCGTGTTTTGTAACTACAATGTCATCCTTCTTATCTGATAGGGGTTTTTATTTTATTTTTATTTTTTAATTTTTTTCTGAGGCAATTGGAGTTAAGAGTCACACAGTTACGAAGCATTAAGTGTCTGAGACCAGATTCAGGGCTGGTGCTCTATCCACTGCTCCCACCTAGTTGGCCCAATTTTTTTTTGTTTTGTTTTGTTTTGCTTTTTGTGTGTGTCCTGGATCTTTTGGGCAGGTCATAGACTCCTTAGAATAATGCTTTGAAATGCACAAAATGAAATGCATATCAGACAGAACAAGAAAGGAAACCAATTATATTGAAATACAGTTATAAAAAAAATTAAGTTCATAGACTTCAAGTTCATAACCATTACTCTATGGAATCTAAATAGCTGGTGTTGCTAACAAGAAAAAAAATTTATACACACATATATACTTCCATAAACACCACACACATACACAGACATGTGTGTGTGTGTATATATATGTATATAATATATATATATATTTATATATACATTCACATACATATATATTTGTTCTTATACACATTATAGATTTATATTAAATGCACATATGTATTCTTATGCACATTATATAGTTATATTAAAAAGTTAAATTATTTGTAAAGAGGTGGGAAAACATTTATTAAGCCTCTACTAGACATCAGGCACCATGCTTGGTGCTTTTAGACATGTTATATCATTTATAATTCTTATATAAATAATCCTCATATAATCCTAAAAACATCTCAGGAAGAGAAGTACTTTTATTAGTCCCTAAGTATAGGAAACTTAGCCAGACAGATGAAGTAATTTGCCCAGGATCACAATTAGCATGTATCTAAAGGAAGATTTGAATGAAAGCCTTCATAACTCTAGTCCCAGTACACTATCCACTGAGCTATAAACTGTTAGGAGTTTTTGAATACTTGAAATTTATTCCTCTGTCCCCTATAAAATATAAATTAGCATTAATATGTGGAATCCTAAGGGAAAATATTATAAACACCATCATCATAAGGCATTGAACTCTTACTTGAGAGAATAACCAAGTGGCCATACATCTAGCAACAAACAGTAGAATTAGAACTCCCTGAAAAGCCTCACATTCATATTAAGAGAACATTATAGGATTCTATATACCTCTCTAATTTTAAATGCTATTTGCTTTCTTTGGCTTTCATCCCTGAAAGTAGCTGAGAAGAGTTCCACCTGTTTCCTTTGTAGATAGCAGCCATCTGGACCCAAACAGGTCTGGAGAAGTTAGAAGCATAGAAAAGATCCTTCTCATTTCTCATTAACTATGTTGGAGTAAATGGGAAATATTTCCAACCCCCTGCTCTCATTTCCACTCAAACAATTACTGCCCTTAAAGGATCCAAATCACAGACTGGGGAAGAGATAAATACCTTCATAAATTTCTTATAGAAAAACTCATATGGCTGACACTAATAGGGTGATTTCAATTTTATAAGGCAATTATGCCCATTACTTGATTTACTTATCAATAAGCCTATTACATTCTATTATTTTGTCCATTTTAAAGATTAAGAAATTGTGACTTAGAGAAACCAAGTGATTGGATTTGAATCTCACAATTAGTAAGTAATTATTTGGACAAAACAGGATTCAATCATTGGTCTTTTTGATTCCAAACACAGAGCTATCTGTAAAAGAAGTGACTATGGGAGTTAGAAATCCAAAATTCAGAAATAAATGAGAAAGGCCACAAGTTATGAAAGTGATGGGGAGACTGAAAATAAGTAGAAAAGGTATTTGAGGTGAAAAATCACCTGCCCTTGATTGGTTTTGCATAGAAATGAAATATCCTGTGTACCAAGCACAATGCTTGATACATAGTAAGGACAGAGGTAGAAAGTGATGATTGATTTCCTTGGTATATTGAACCATTGAAAATATTGAAAATTTCTCTACTGATCAGTAGAAGAGGAGAAGGGCGTAGACATTTATAAGATGCCTACTATGTGCTAGGCACCATTGTAAATGCTTTCCAAGTATTACATCATATGATGAAGGATGAAAGTTTTGCTTTCTTTGTAATTTACAATTAAAAAGTTGTTTAGAGCATATAAGAGATTTTGCCAAGAATCGCAGAATGTGGCAGAGGGAGATTTAAATCCAAGATTTCTTTGCTCCAAGGTCATCGCTTTATCTTTTACATCATGTTGTCTTTACTAGCATATAGTAAATAGGCACTTAATAAATGTATGCTGATTGATTGATAAATTCCAAATCACATCCAGGCATAATATTATACATACAGTAGGTGCTTAATAGAGATTTGATGAAAAATGCTAGCTTTGAGGTTAGAGGACTTGGTTCTGAATCCAATAATATTGGAGCTGTAGTCTCTCCTTTGTAAAATGGTAGGGGAAGGTGGGTGAGAAAGTAGATTAGATGAGGTGCTCCCTCAGATCTTTTGGCTCTCAAGCCTATGACTTTATTATTATTATTATTTCCATTACTTTGAAATATTACTTTATTTTCTAAATAAAAGCAAAAATAGTTTTCAACTTTCACCTTTGCAAAACTTTGTGTTCCAAAATTTTCTCCTTCCCCACCTCTTAACCGTCTCCCCAAGATAGCAAGAAATTCAATATAGGTTAAACATTTGTAATTCTAAACATATTTCCATATTTTTCATTCTGCGCAATAAATGTTAAAAGGGGAAAACACAAAAAGGAGAAAAAACAATAATAACAACAAAAAGTGAAAATACAACACTTTGATTCATATTAAGTCTCCATAGTTCTTTTTCTGGAGGTAAATGGCATTTTTCATCATAAGTTTGTTGTAATTGCCTTGAATCTCCTCATTGTTGAAAGGAGCCAAGTCCATTACAGCTGCTCATTAGCTTGCTGTGACCATGTACAATGTTCTCTTGGTTCTGCTCACTTCACCTACCATTAGTTCATATAAGTCTTTACAACTTTTCTGAATCCAATCTGCTCATTGTTTCTTGTAAAACAATTGTATTTCATTACATTCATATATCATGAGTTATTCAGCCATTCAGCCATTAGCCAAATGATGGGCATCCACTCAATTTCCTGTTCCTTGCCACTATAATAAGGAGACTATGATTTTTTTTTTTTTGCTTTTTGCTGAGGCAATTGGGGTTAAGTGACTTGCCCAGGGTCACAC
Source organism: Myrmecobius fasciatus (assembly GCA_023553655.1). Lineage (NCBI taxonomy): Eukaryota > Metazoa > Chordata > Mammalia > Dasyuromorphia > Myrmecobiidae > Myrmecobius > Myrmecobius fasciatus. The sequence continues at coordinate 3,550 of JAJPUD010019019.1, forward strand.
AGCTAGTAAGTGTTAAGTGTCTGAGACCAGATTTGAACTCAGATCCTCCTGACTTCAGGGCTGGTGCTCTATCCAGTGCACCACCTGCTGCCGCAGGAGACTATGATCTTGAAGGCTCCTTGAATGATACTGAATTTAGCATAACCCATTCCAGTTCTTTCTCCAACATCCTAACTTTAGTGATTAGAAGAAAGTTGTAGAGCTGAGAACAATGGCTACCAATGATTTCAACACTGCCTTTATTGCTTCCCCCATGTTTATGTATTAGTAATCTTTTTTTTTGGGGGGGGGGAAGTGTTCTCTCCCTGTCTTTCATGAAAACATCATTTATCCTCAGGCACTGGTGACTCTGCATGACAAGAATTCATAAAGGAAGCTGGCTTTTTACAAATGAATCCCAAATGCTCTTTCAACCAAGCCTGTCCTAATGCCTGTTTATAATTTCACACAAGTTCCCACTGTTCTACATCAGTGCTACCTCCTCCCTCCACCAATTTCTTAGCAAAAGGAAGACACAGGCCAGAATGCATTGGAGTAGGGTGGAGGCGGGGCCTTTGCAAATTAAAGGCAGGTTTGGGGAGGAGAAAGCAAAGACTGCTTTTTACCAAATAGGATTCTATTGATTTAACTACCTATAAAGTTTACAGAATGGTATAGGGGAAATATACACAGAAAGATATCTTTATCTCTGTCTCTGTTTCTCAAGATAACAAAGCTAATGCACAACAGAAATAAATTTTGAACTTTGGTTTTTAAATCTAATATTCCCTCTAGTCAATCAATCAATTAAATGTATTTATTAAGCAGTTAGTTGACACAATGGATAGAATCCCAAGCCAAAATTCTGAGTTGAAATCAAATTCCGAGCCTTATAATTATGTGACCCTGGACATGTCACTTTACCCTGTTTGTCTCAATTAACTCATTTGAAAAATGAGCTGGAGGAAGAAATGTAAAGAAAAATTTGCCAAGAAAACCCAAAATGAAATCATGAAGACTTAGATATGACGGAAGGGACTCAACAACAACAACAATAACTACAACATGATTAAAGGGACTGAACAACACTTACAACAACTATTACTATAATTACAACTAGAACTTTAAGTACATATTGTATATCATCGATTGAGCTAAACAATTGCTTAGGGCACAAATAAATAGTCCTTGGACTAAGGGACCTTAAATCATAATATAATAATTATAATATAAGTAGATACTAGCTAGAGATATATAGAGATATAGGAATATATTTTGTACTTGCTATATATCTATGATTAAAGATACATAACTAAGCTTATCTATCTATAGATATTATCTATAGAGAGTTCTTCAGGGAAATTTACACATAAGACATTGGAGTATTTGATACAACTGGAGCAGCTGAGATGTGATAATGTGATAATGAGATGAACGCACTAGCCTATAAATATAAAGGCAGCTATGCCTTAGTTACTTGGGAAGACTTAAAACTATTAATATATAGTAAGTCTAAGAGTCGGGAATTGGAATTAATCTTTAGGGGTCATTCATGTACTGTAACTAAAGTTAGATGTAGCTTTTCAGGTAAGTTTCTCCTCTCCCGGCGGAGATGGGAGGGGAGGTAGTTGAACGAAAAGAAAGTCATACCCCTGATGGTGCCCAAAGAATAAGATCTTTGTGGCTTGGAAAGAACATTCTCTGCCCTCAATTTTTTATAAGAGAAGAGAACAAATAATATTGAGTGTCCAGAAAAAGCTTACTTTACAGTGCCACCTGGTAATTTGGGAGAAGGGCACACTGGCAGCTGGCATGATGAAGAAAGGCTTCATGTAGGAAGAATGAGGGACGTAGACTATTCCAGGGCACAGGGGAATGAGAGATCATGAAAACAAATAGGACCATTTGAATGAAACACAGACAGTATAAATTTATTGGGAATATCCAAAGAACAGTATGGGTAGCAGGAATTACATTTCTACAAGCAAGTGAAAAATTGAGTTAGTGTGTAATTCTAGGAGACTCTTGATCATGAGTTGTTTAGCTTGAAACTTATAGGGAATAGATAGTGAGATGGGTGGATGAGGGTTGGATATTTATCCACTAGACTAATTTTTACACTTCTCCTTAAATCTGCTCTACTTAAATCCATATTAAATTGAATCTGAGCGGCTAAAAGGCTTGTTCCCTAATTCAATTCTAAGATCCCAGTCATAATCTCCGCCAAAGCCCAGGTGGCCTGCTTTGAACAGGATCTGAATGCCAATACAACAATTAATCACTTTGATTTTCTTCTCTCTCTTCTTTGCTCTTTGGTCTCCATTCTTCAATGTCAAAATCAACTGGTCATAAGACTAAACATCAAATATCACTTTTAAAAGGGCACTATCAGACTGCCTTCCAGAAAGCCATGACAAATGTCATGTAGTCCCAGTCCCCCAAATAAGCAGAAAATTGATGGATATTTTTACAAATACATATTCCAGATACTTGTAATCCCAAATGATAAAGAGGCTCTTCCCCAAAGCCTGAAAAGGAACTAGAATGTTTATTATGTTTGACTATGGCAACTGCTGACTGTTGTCTTTGTTTATTGTTTTGGTTTGATTTTTAACTATGATAATGTCCACTGGAATATTTATTTTTCTCTCTTGAGAACTGGGAAGGAATTTTCTGGTTTAAAAGCTACTTCTGAAAGATTATACGCCTAAGAACTTCATACCACTGGCGTGAAACAAATAATGTAATGCAAGCAGACAGGGCACACTTCAAGGATAGATGGGTTGATAGTTCTTAATCCTAGCCTGCTTATTCTTCTGTGTCAGGGCCCCTGTCACATATAAATTGCTCCAGATGTAGCAAATACTCTATTTTTTTTGTTCTCTGGACAAATCTCCCTGAAGAATTATTTCCTCGAGAGGAGAACGTTATGCCAGTTCAAAATAGTTTCTTTTTTTTTTAAAGTTACTAATTGGGATTACAAGATGAAGTGGAAGAGGGATTGATGAGTAAAGATGATACTTTACTTGAAGAAAAAGGAGAAAATTATTTTTAAAATATTGAAGGGAGGTTTGAGCTACTCTGGAAGTTGGGGGTGGGGGAGAGGTTTTAACACAGATGAGAAAGGAAAGAAGAATGATCATTGGACACTTAAAGCTAAGTCAGCAGGTGTATTTCGTATACAGAAGAGAAATGAGTTAATCATATGAATAGTTCATATCTATTAATCTCGATATAGATTGATAGAAATAGATATAGATATATAGTACTGGATAATGAAATAAGGTACAAGGTATCAAATTACTTTTTTGAACTAACTGCCAAACACTGCTTTTATAACTCATATATATCTATTAATCTCCATATAGATTGATAGAAATAAATATCAGAGTCATATAGCTAGTATGTATCTGAAGTTAGATTTGAACTTGGGCCATCTTGATTGCAAACCCAGTGCTCTATCCACCATGCTATCCTGACTCTAGCTCAAGTGTGTTCTATTATTGAACTACCTACCTCAAAAATACATCCTTGGGACCCACATGTGCAAGAATGTTTGTGGCAGCCCTTTTGTAGTGGCTAGAAACTGGAAACTGAATGGATGCCCATCAACTGGAGAGTGGCTGAATAAATTATGGTATATGAATGTTATGGAACATTATTGCTCTGTAAGAAACGACCAGCAGGATGGTTTCAGAGAGGCCTAGAGAGACTTGCATGAACTGATGCTGAGTGAAACGAGCAGAACCAGGAGATCATTATACACAGCAACAACAATATTACATGATGATCAATTCTGATGGACATGGCTCTCTGAAACAAAGAATTGTCTCAAACCAGTTCCAATTGTTCACTGAAGAAAACCATATACACCCAGAGAGAGGGATATGAAATGTGGACCACAACGTTACATTTTCATGATCTCTATTGATGTTTACTTGCGTTGTGTTGCCTTTCTCTGATTTTCTTTTTTTTTTCTTGTAGATAGGATTTTTCTTGCACAACTTGTCAAGTATTTCAATATTATTGACATGTAGTGGACTTCCTGCCATCTAGGGGAGGGGAGGGGACTGGGGGTAAAAGTTGTAATGGAAAGCTTGGTAAAGATCAATGCTGGGGAACTACCCATACATATGTTATACAAATAAAAAGCTTTAATAAAAAAATACATCCTTGGAAAAGAAACATCTGTTTATTTTCAAATGTAGATGGGTTGAACTTACAGATGCTATCAAGTGAGAGGTTATCAAGTGAGAAGAGAAGGTGGTGAAAGTATCATATATATTAAAAAGAAATATTCTTTGGAGGAAATTCAAGAAGTTGGAAGGGTGGGTGAAAGAATGTGAAAGATCAATGTAGGTAGAAGTAGAAGATGTATTATCAATAGTGTGTACTACAAACCACCAAAGCAGGAAGAGGGAATTGATAAAAGTTACAGAAAAATAGGAACAAGCTGTCCAAGAAGGCATACTTGTTATATTAGTGATGAGAAACCTCTGTTATTTACAAAGAAGATGAAACTTTCTCTCTGTTTAATGCAAAACATAACATTTTCTAAGGTTCTTTTGATGATAATTGGACCTTTCAAAAGACAAGAATTTAAAAAAAATTTCAAAATGTATGCAAAGATAGTCTTCAACATTCACCCTTGCAAAAGCTTGTGTTCCATTTTTTTTCCTGAGGCAATTTGGGTTGTGACTTGCCCAGGGTCACACAGCTAGGAAGTGTTACAAGATCAGATTTTAACTCAGGTCCTCCTGACTTCAGGGCTGGTGCTCTATCCAGTGCACCACTTAGCTGCCTCTAATGCTCTCCCTTTCTTCTTTCCACCTCCTCCACTAGACAGAAAGTAATCCAATATGTTAAATGTGAGCAATTCTTTTATACGTGTTTCCAGATTTATCATGCTGTACAAGAAAAATCAGATGAAAAATAGAAAAAAATGAGAAAGAAGAAAAAAATTAGCAAACAATAACAAAAAAGATGAAAATACTATATTGTGATCCACATTCAGTTTTCACAGTCCTCTTTCTGGATATAGATGACTGTCTCCAATATAAATCTATTGGAATTGTCCTGAATCACCTCATTGTTGAAAGAGTCACATCCATCAGAATTGATCATCACATAATCTTGTAGTTGCTGTATATAATGTTCTCTTGGTTCTGTTCAGTTCCATTAGAATCAATTCACAGAAGTCCTTGCAGCCCTTTTTGAAATCATTCTGCTGATAGTTGCTTATAGAACAAAAATATTCTATAACATTCATATGCCATTTCTTATTCAGCCATATGCCAACTGATGGTGATCCACTCATTGTCCAATTCCTTGCCACTACAAAAAGGACTGCTTCAAAAATTTTTGCACACTTTTGTGCATTTTTGCATTTTTAATATCTCTTTGTGATATTTTGGGTATGCACAGTTTGATAGCCATTTAGGCATATTTTCAAATTGCTCTCCAGAATGGTTGGGTCAATTTACAACTCTACCAATAATTCACTAGTGTACCAGTTTTCCCACTTCTCTTCAACATTTATCATTATCTTTTCTTGTCATCTTAGCCAATTTGAGAGGTGTGTAGCCGTACCTCAGAGTTGTCTTAATATGCATTTTTCTAATCAGTAGTGACTTAGAGCATTTTTTCATATAACTAGAAATTATTTTAATTTCTTCATCTGAAAATTGTCTGCATATATCCTTTGACCATTTATCAATTGGAGAATTCTTTGTATTCTTATAAATTTGAGTCAGTTATCTATATAGTTTAGAAATGAGGCCTTTATCAGAATCATTTTATGTAAATTTTCCTCTCAGTTTTCTTCTTCCCTTCTAATCTTTTCAGCATTTTTTGTACAAAAGCTTTTTTAATTTAATATAATCAAAATTATGCACTTTGCATTCATAATGATCTCAAGTCCTTCTTTGGCCATAAATTCTTTCCTTCTCCACAGATCTGAAAGGTACAATATCCCTTGTTTTCCTAATATGCCTATAGTATCACCCTTTATGTCTAAATCATGAACTCATTTCAACTTTATTTTGATTTAGAGTGTTAAGTGCTGGTCAATGTCTAGTTTCTGTCATATTATTCTCCAGTTTTCCCGGCAAATTTTGTGAAATAGCACTTTCTTTTCTCACAAGATGGAGTCTTTGGGTTTATCAAACACCAGATTACTATAATCATTGACTATTCTGTCTTGTGAACTTAAGTTATCCCACTGATTATTTTTTAGCCAGTACCAAATGGTTTTGGTGACTGCTGCTTTATAATATGGTTTTAAGTCTGGTACAGATAGGTCATGTTCTTTTGCATTTTTTTCATTAATTCTCTTGATATTTTTAATTTTCTGTTCTTCCAGATAAACTTTGTTATAATGTTTTCTAGCTCTGTGAAGAAATTTCTTAGGAGCTTGAATGGTAAGGCATTGAATAAGTAGATTAATTTAGGTAGAATTGTCATTTTTATTATAGTAGTTCTACCTATCCATGAGCATGAAATATTCTTCAAACTGTTTAGATCTAACTTTATTTGTGTGGAAAGTTGTTTGTTCTTATAGTTCCCGACTTTGTCTTTCAAAGTAGATTCCTAAATATTTTATATTATCTACAGTTATTTTAAATGGAATGTCCCTTTCTATCTCTTGCTTTTAAACTTTGTTGGTAGCATATTGATATGCTAATGATTTATGTGGATTATGTATCCTGAAAATTTGTTAAAGTTGTTAATTCTTTCCAATAGTATTTTTAGTTGATTATCTGGGATTTTCTAAGTATACCATCATATCATCTGCAAAGAGTAATAATTTGGTTTCTTCATTACCTACTCTAATTCCGTCAAATGCTTTTTCTTCTCTTATTGCCAAAGCTATCATTTCTAATACAATATTGAATAGTAATGGTAATAATGGGCAACCTTTTTCACTCCTGATTTTATTGGGAATAATTCTAATTTATCTCCTTTACATATAATGCTTGCTGAGGTTTTAGACAGATGCTACTAATTTCTCTTTGATCTGATTATTGTGGAATTCATTTTGGCGTCTCTTTCAGGAGATAATTGGTGGATTGTTTCAATGACTATTTTTATACTCTGGTTCTAAGACATCAGGGCATTTTTCCTTGATGATCTCTTGAAATATTTTGTCTAAGCTCTTTTCTTCATTGTAATTTTCAGGTAGTCTGATAATTCTTAGATTGTGTCTCCTGGATTTATTTTCATAGTCAGTTGTTTTTTCAGTGAATTATTTTCTATTTTCTTCTATTTTTTCTGTTTTGGTTTTGTTTGATTGATTCTTGATGTCTCATTGAGTCATATATTTGCATTTGATCTATGCTAATTTTTAGTGAACTATTTTCTTCAATTAGCTTTTGTACCTCCATTTTAATTTGGCCAATTGAACTTTTAAATGAGTTGTTTTGTTCATTAGAATTTTTGTAATATTTCACTAATGCTATTTTTAGTGAGTTGTTCTCTTTCCATTTCACAATTTCTGTTTTTCAATGAATTATTTGCTCTTTCCATTTCACCAAATATATATATTGTTTCTTTTTGCTGAGGCAATTGAGGTTAAGTGATTTGCCCAGGATCACACAACTAGGAAGTGTTAAGTATCTGAAACCAGATTTGAACTCAGGTCCTCCTGACTTCAGAGCTGGTGCTCTATCTACTGTGCCACCTAGCTGCCCCACCCACCAAATCTATTTTTAAGGAATGATTTTCATCAGAGAATTTTTTTTCCAAAGTTCTCATTTCATTTCCCCATTTTTCTCCTAATTTTCTTTTAATATCCTTCTTGAATTCTTCCAAGACAGCCTTGTGAGATGGAGACCAACTCTTATCACCCTTTGGGGCTTCAGCTAGAGATGATTTGCCTTGGTGTCCTGAGCGTTTGAGGTCTTTTCTTTTTTGTTTCCATAAAAGCTATCTATGGTCAGAATTCATTTAGCTTTTTTGCTCATTTTTACAGGTTGAGGTCTGCTCTTAAGTGAAAAGGAAGATTGTCATAAGCTTCCTCTATAGCTGCTGGCTTCCTTGTTGTACTGGGTGAACATGGTCAAGTTTCACTAGTTATGCTGGGGTTCAGGTGCTCACTATTTGCTTTCTGTAGTTGTGTTGGTGTTCTCACAGCTACTCTGCTGATCCACCAGCTTCTGAACCAACACAGAGTAGCTAATATTGCTGTATATTGGTTAGGATTCTCTCACTAGATTCTCTCAGCATGAAGAGGTCTGTCCACACCAGGCTTTCCTGCATTGTGCCTGCTGGGCCATGTCCCCCCTTGTTGCATTGAAACAGTCCTTTCCTGAAGTTTTTCTAAAATATCTTCTAAAAATTTGTCACACTGCAAATATTTGTGGGTTCTGTCACTCCAAAAATTAGTCCAGAGGATTGATCTAGTGTTGATTCTGTGGGAAGAACTCAAGCAAAGACCTGTCTACTCTCTGCCATCTTAACTTCACCCTCTAAAAATATGAAACTATTAATCTATTTCATAAGGTAGAGGAAGCAAAGAGGAAAACTTGTGTTCTATGATCATGAGTGAAGAAGTAGTTATAGCATAGATATTAATGTAGCCTTCGGTTTATGTGACCATTTTATCTCAGAACTATAATAGAAGGAAAAAAAGAGAAATAAGAAATAACCTAATATGTATTTTATTCTGAAGGCAACAGATTTTAGGGTTAAAAGCAAAAATTGTAAAACGTGGTGGACTAAAATTCTATAGGGACATAAAAGAAATTTAATAAATGAAAAATAATTAATGATTTAGTTTGTATCAAACACTATATTACAATAGTAAAACCAAGATAGTACTTTCTATAAAGACTGAGGTCAAGCAACAATACAATCGGCAAGGCCTCCAGCTACTTAAAGTCAGATAGCAGTTCCCAAAAGCTAGGAGAGCTCACTATAGGGAAGATGGAAAAGTCTGATTGTCTTCATTGCTACCAGAAGCATTAGCAATTAGGTGATGCAATGATTTACTGGCCTTGTTATTGCCTTACACACTTACCTACTTGTGTGAACCTGAGCCAGTCACTTAGCTCTATTTAATTCAATTTTCTCATCTTTATAATAAAAACAATGACACTTACCTCAAAGGATTCCTTTGAAGATCAAATGAGTTAGCATATGTAAAGTACTTTGCAAACCATAAAACACTATTTAAATACTAACCATTGCTATTATTATACTATTCCATATTTTGATTTACAAATTTTGAAAAAGCCACAATTTTCTAGCATTTCATAAAAAAAAATCATTCAACAGAAAGACAGAATGAGTGTTTCAATTGTTACGTCACTAAAAACAATTCAGGATAATAATTTATACCTAGAAGGGAGGTTACTGATTATTTGATGAAATTTACAGTTGAGAAAACTAAGGCCCACTCCAAATGAATACATGATAAAAATATATCATAAGACAAACAAATTAGAGAAGGGAAAAGGATGCTTTTTGCAACTATGGCCAGGGGAAAACCAAATAAGGGCTAGAAGTGATCATAGGAGATAAAGAGTGTAATTTCAGTTCTATAAATTGAAAAGTTTTTGCACAAGCTAAATCAATATACTTAGAATCAGAAGAGGAAAGTCTTGTTGCTAAGATACATGGGAAATTGATACACATATATAAGACTGAAAGAGATTTCCCGATAGATAGTGCCCAAAGGATATAAAGTACTTTTCTTAAAAAAATACATTTATAACAGACAATTTTCAGAGGATGAAATTAAAACTATTTGCAATCATATGAAAAGGTGCTCCAAATCACTGTTGATCAGAGAAATGCAAATCAAGACAACCCTGAGGTACCACTACGCACCTGTCAGATTGGCTAAAATGACAGGAAAAATTAATGATGAATGTTGGAGGGGATGTGGGAAGGCTGGGACACTGATGCATTGTTGGTGGAGCTGTGAACGGATCCAGCCATTCTGGAGATCAATTTGGAGCTATGCTCAAAAAGTTATCAAACTGTGCATACCCTTTGACCCAGCAGCATTTCTATTGGGCTTATATCCCAAAGAAATCATAAAGGAAGGAAAGGGCCCCACATGTGCAAGAATGTTTGTGGCAGCCCTTTTTGTAGTGGCTAGAAAGTGGTAACTGAATAGATGCCCTTCAACTGGAGAGTGGCTGAATAAATTATGGTATATGAATATTATGGAATATTATTGTTCTGTAAGAAATGACCAGCAGGACGATTTCAGAGAGGCCTGGAGAGACTTGCATGAACTGATGCTGAGTGAAATGAGCAGAACCAGGAGATCATTATATACGGCAACAACAATACTATATGATGATCAATTCTGATGGACATGGCTCTCTTCAACAATGAAATGTTTCAAACCACCTCCAATTGTTCACTGAAGGAAGCCATATGCACCCAGAGAGAGAGATGTGAAATATGGACCACAACATAACATTCTCATACTCTTGATTGATGTTTGCTTACATTGTGTTTCCTTTATCTGATATGTCTTTTGTGTAGATATGATTTTTCTTGAACAACAATGATAAGTTTGGAAATAAGTATACATGTATTCGATTTGTCAAGTATTTTAACATAATTAACATGTAGTGGATATCCTGCCATCTAGGGGAGGGGTGGGGAGTTGGTGGGAAGTATTTGTAAGAGAAAGCTATGTAAGGGTTAATGTTGAAGAATTACCCATACATATGTTTTGCAAATAAAATAAAATTTAAAAAAATACATTTACTATTTCTTTTTAACATTATTTTCTTTTTAAACTTTGAGTTCCAGTTTCTCTCTCTCTCATCCATCCTTCTCCAAATATTTGAGAAGGCAAGCAAAATAATATCAATTATACATGTGGAATTATGCAAGAAACATTTCTGGATTAATCATATTATGAAAAGGGTAGAAAAAATAAAGATAGAAAGAAAATTATACTTCCCTTTCCACTCAGAGTAAGTTTTCTATCTGGGTCTGGATAGCATGTTTTTCATTATGAGTGCTCAGAAACTATCTTAGATCAGTTTATTGAGCAGAGTAGTCAAGTTTTTTCACAACTTATCATCATTACAATATTGTTGTTATTGTGCACAATGATCTAATTCTCACTTCACTTAGTATCAGTTCATATAAGTCTTGCCATTTATTTTTTTTCTGAAACCCCACCCTTGTCATTTCTTATACTATTCTACTACTTCATCAGAATCATTTGCCACAACATGTTCAACCTTGTGTATTTCTTCAAAACAATGTATTGTTTGATTTTGGTTTCTAATCCATTCTGTTATTTGCTTCTATTTTATGGGTAGGTTTAAAGCAACTGACATTCACAATTATGATTACTGACTTTATTTCCCTTTATACTTTTTTCTTCTGCTTATACTTCTTTTCCTCTTTTTATCCTGTCCTCCCTCAAAAGTCTGTTTAGTTATATCTGAGTTGACCAATCTCCATTCATCCACTCTCCCTTTTATCATCTTCTCCTATGAGCCTCCCACCTCATTTATTGTACCATTCCTCTTTGATTTCCCTGTTGATAAGATGATAAGATGTGTGTGTGTGTGTTTCCCTCTTTGAACCAATTTCAAGGAGTGAAGTTCAATGATTTCTCTCCACATTCCTCATTTCCCTCCTCCACTATAAAAGCTCTTCTTTATATGCTTTTTTATATGAAATATTTTTCTACATTTTTCCTCTACCACCCCTCTTCTCCCAATGCATCTTTCTTTCTTACTCCATTTTTTTAAACATTATTCCAATATAACTGCCTCCAACACATATATTCTGTTTAATCTAGACTTCTTCTAACAATCATAAGAATGAGGAAGTTTTTAGGTGTTATATGTTTCACCTTCTCATCCAGAAATTTAAACAGATTAATCTTATCAAATCTATATGATTTCTTTTTCATATTTATGTTTTTATACTTTTTTGACTTTTATGTTTGGATGTCAAATTTTCTCTTCAGCTCTGGTCTTTTTATCATCCGTGCTTGAAAGTTCTCCATTTAATTAAATGATTGTTTCCCATCTGAATGATTATGCTTAGTTTTGCTGAGTAGGTTATTCTTCATTGTAAACTTAGCTCCTTTGTCATCTGGAATATTATATTCCAATCCCTCTGTTCCTTTACTATGGAATTTGCTAAATTTTGTGTGATTCTGGATATGGCTCCACAATACTTTTACTGTTCATTTATGGTTGCTTGCAATATTTTGGTTTCAACCTGAAAGTTCTGGAATTTGGCTCTGTTATTCCTTGAAGTTTTCATTTCAGGAACTCTTCCTGGAGATTATTAGTAGATTCTTTTTATTTCTATTTTACCCTCTGGGTCTAAGATATTAAGGCACTTCTTGATAATTGCTTGAAATTTTATGTCTAGGCTCTCTTTAGTTTATCATGACTTTTCAATAAATCAATCATTCTTAAATTGTTTTGCTTGGAACTATTCTATAAGTCAGTTACTTATTTATGAGATGTTTCACACTTAATTTTATTTTTTTTATTTTTGCCTTTGTTTCATGATTTTTTTTGAAATCTCATGGTCATTAACTTCTATTTCTATTTTTATTAAACTTTTAATAATATTTTATTTTTCCAAATGTATTCAAAGATAGTTTTTAGCATTTATCTCTGCAAAACCTTGTTCCAATTTTTTCTCCTTCTCTCCTTCCTCCTACCTCCCTAAGACAGCTAGCAATCCCATTTAGGTTAAACATGTGCAATTCTTCTAAACATATTTCCATATTCTTCATGATGCACAAGAAGAATCAGAAAAAAAACATAAGAAAGAAAAGAAAATAGAAGGAAACAAACAACAACGACAAAAATATATGCTTTCATTTACAATGTCTCCATAGTTCTCTCTCTGGATGTGGCTAGTACTTTTCATCATAAGTCTATTGGAATCATCTTGGACCATCTCATTGTTGAAAAGAGCCAAGTCTATCACAGATGATCATCACATATTCTTATTGTTATTATGTTATTATGTACAACGTTCTCTTGGTTCTGCTCATTTTAATTATTACTTCACTTACTTCGATGAACTTTACTAAGTGCATCAAAGTCTTTCCAGGCTATTATGAAAATAGCCCGTTCATCATTTCTTATAGAATAATCTTATTGCATTACATTTATATACTGTAACTGATTCAGCCTTCCTTTACTAATGGGCATGCACTTAATTTCCAGTTCCTTGACACCTCAAAAAGGGTGCTTTTTGCACTTGTGGGGCATTTTCTTTGTTTAATGATTTCTTTGCAATAGAGACCCAGTAGAGAAACTGCTGGGTCAAAAAGTTACAATTTTATAGCCCTTTGGGCATAGTTCCAAATTGCTCTCCAAAATAGTAGGATCATTTCACAACTCTACTAACAATGCATTAGTGTCTCAGTTTTTTCAGATCCCCTCAAACATTCATCATTATCTTTTCCTGTCATCTTAGACAATATGAGAGGTATGAAGTGGTACCTCTGAGTTGTCTTAATTATTTACTTCAATGACTATTTGTACCTCCTTTTTAATTTCTGCTTTTTAAGGAATCCTTTTCATTAGTAAATTTTTGTTCCTTCTTTTTAATTTGACCTATTCTGCCTTTTAAATTCTTTTCTTCATTGAATTTTTGTGCCTGTTTTGCCTTTAGGTTAATTCTTTTTTTTTAGCATATTATTTTCCTTAGTATTTTTTGCTCTTTTTAAAACTAAGTTGATAATTCTTTTATGATTTCTTGAACCATTCTCATTTTTCCCCAATTCTTTTTTTTCATTTACCACTCATCTTTCTCTTTAAAACTTCTGGGAATTCTTGCTAGGTTGGACCCAAATTGCATAATAACTTTTTATACTAAGATTCTTTTTTGTATTTGTTATTGCTAATTTTTTTCAGTCTATTTCTTGACTTTGAACATTATGTGAAAGATGGACTTTTCTCACTTGGGAGTGGAGAGATGTTATCCCAAGCTTCAGGATTTTTTTTGTGATGCTCTTTTCAAAGCTAATTCAAATTTCAATTCTTCCAAAATGGTGTGATCCAGAAAGAAGTGTAATCCCTGTTTCTCCTGGACTGCATCCTGGTCTTTATCCAGGAAGAGTCCCTGACTTCTAGTAGTGCAAGTGCCACCTCTTCCACTACATCCTGAAACTGCATTCCAGAACTGCTCATAGGCAGTAGAATTGCCAATAAGTGTCAGAACATCCACTGTAAACAAAGGGCCACAGGTAATTTTTTTTTTTTTTGCTAAGGCAGTTGGGGTTAAGTGACTTGCCCAGGGTCACACAGCTAGGAAGTGTTAAGTGTCTGAGGCCAGATTTTAACTCAGGTCCTCCTGACTTCAGGGCTAGTGCTCTATACACTGTGCCCCCAATGGGTAATTTTTTTTGACCGGTTGTCTGACTCCCTACTTCTTCTACCATCTCTTAGTTGAAAACTCTAGAAGCTGTTACTACTATAGTAGGAGTTGCAAGTGTGTCCAAGGCCCCATAGGTGGTACTGCTGCCATGGTCTAAGCTAGCTTCCATATTCACACCACAAAGCTCCTTTGCCAAGTTCCTAAGTTGTATTAGGCTGGCCAAAAAAATGTCATTTTGACTTTTTGTTGGCTCTATTGCTCCAAAATCTGACTTAGTCAATATTTAAAATTTTTTTGCACGGAAATTTTGGAAGGATTCAACTGGGCTGTAGCTTCTCTCTCCTGTCATTTTCAAATGAAGAAATGTGAATTGTAAATACCCATATGAAAAAAGTCAAGTCACCAATACAGGAGGAAAGGAAATTCAAATGGTTCTTGTGTGAGGTTAACCAGAACTATTTGATTTCCTTTCCTCCTGTATTTCAGATGGGCAAATACAACTAAAATATCAACAGTTCATTTGTAGTGTAACAGTGAAATTACAAAAGAATTTTGACAAACAATTTGGTTCAATACTGACAAAGTCACTATTCTGGACATATCTTTCTGACTTAGCAACTACTAGTTATATTTTATTGTAAAAAAAAGAATTGGAAACCAATTATATGACAATTATTGAGGACTGATTAAATAAATTGTGGGATATAAATTTAATAGAATATTATCCCATGAGCAAAAATAATAAAAATAGATATAGATTAATTTGGGGAAACTTTTATAAACTGATATGGAATGAAATGAATTGAACCAGGAGAGAAATTTATATGATGACCATGGTATTATAATGGAAAACAACTTTAACAATCCTCATGACTTTGATTAGTGAATCAAGAAATTATAGCTTCAGAAAAATGATAATGATTATGATCATGATGATTAGGGCCAGCTTGGTGGTGCAATGATAGAGCACTGGTCCTGAATTCAGGGAGTCTTAATTTCAAATTTAACCGTTATACTTACTAGCTGTGTGACTCTGGACCAGTCACAACCCTATTCGTCTCAGTTTCATTATCTATTAAATGGGGATCATAGCAAGGGTAGCCATACTGATCTCAAATCAAACAAAAGCAAAAAATAGATCTAATTAAAAGAGAAAAGGATGAAAACTACATTTTGCTAAAGGATACCATAAATAATGGATATTATACTAATTAATATCAATATTAAACAGAAATGCAGCAAGTGCTATAGCATTCATATTCCTAAAGGAGAAATTAAGAGAACTGCAAGAAGAATTAGACAGCAAAACTGTACTAATGGGAGATTAGTATAGCTCTCTCAATACTAGATAAATCAAACCACAAAATAAATAAGAAAAAAATTAAGGAGGTAAATAGAATTTTAGTAAAGTTAGGTATGAGAGACCTTTGAAGAAAATTGAATAGGGACAAAAAAGAATCCTTTATTTCTCAGCAGTAAATGGAACCTACATAAACTCTGAACATGGATTAGGGCATACAACCTCAAAATCAAATGCAGAAAAGCAGAAATAGTAAATGCATCTTTTCAGATCATGATTCAATAAAAATACATGTAATAAATAAAAATAAATGAATAGATAATAGAAAAAAATTAAATCAGAAACTAATTAATCTAATCCTAAAGAATGAGTGGATGAAACAACAAATCACAGAGATGATTGAAATTTCATCCAAGAGGATGGCAATATTGAGACAACATGCCAAAATTTATGGGATACAGTCAAAGTAGTTTTTAAGGGAAATTCTTTATCTCTAGATGCTTACTTGCATATAATATAGAAAGAGAAGATCAATAAATTGAGCATTCAACTAAAAATCTAGAAAGAGAACAAATTAAAATCCCCCAATTAAATACCAAATTTGAAATTCTTAAAATAAGAGAGATTAATAAAATTGAAAGCAAGAAAACTACTGAACTAATAAACAAAACTGAGTTAGTTTATATGAAAAGCCCAAAAACACAGATAAGTCTTTAGTTATTTTGATTATAAAAATGAATGAAGAAAATCAAATTGCTAGTTTCAAAAGTGAAAAGGATGAAATTTCTATCAATAAAAAGGAAATCAGAGTAATAATTAAGAGCTATTTTGCCTAGCTGACTGTCAATAAATTTGATTATCTAAGTGAAATGGATGAATATTTACAAAAATATAGATGGCCTGGATTAACAGAAGAGGAAACAAATTAATTAAATACATTTTAGAAAAAGAAATTGAACAAGCTATTAATCAATTCCCTAAGAAAAAGCTGCAGGGCCAGATGGATTTGCAAGTGAATTCTATCAAACATTTAAAAGAACAATTAATTGTAATACTATGCAAGCTATTATGGAAAATAGGGAAAGAAGGAGCCTACCAAATTCTTTTTATGACAGAGATATGGTGCTGATACTTAAATCAAGTAGGGCCAAAATAGAGAAAAAAACTCATAGACCAATTTATCTAATGAATACTGATACAAAATTTTAAATAAAATATTATCAAGGAGATTACAGCAAGTTATCACCAAAATAATACATCATATTCAAGTAGGATTTATATCAGGAATGCAAGGCTGGTTCAATATTAGAAAAACTATTAATATAATTGACTATATCAATAAACAAATTAACAGAAATCATATGATTATCTCAATATATGCAGAAAAGCATTTGACAAAATCCAATGACTAAAGACCATAGTAAAAAACGAAATTTTCTTTAAAATGGTCAGTAGTATCTATTTAAAACTATCAGCAAGCATCATGTGTAATGGGGATAATCTAGAATTGAAAAGAGAGAGAGAGAGAGAGACGTTCTACAATTCACAGCCATAAGAAGAGATATATGGCACAGTTGCTCTCCACTTGTCAGTCCATAGTTCTTCTTCCTTTAAAGTCTTCCTGCCCTTGAAGAAGTCACAGTTTAATTAGGGCAACATAATATAAAAAACTACAAGCAAACAAGATATATGCATAATTAATGGGAGGTAATCTCTGAGAAAAGCTCAGAGAAGACTTTCTGTTTTAGCAGAAAACTGAAGAAACCAAGAAAGCCAAGAGACAGAGATGAGGAAATAAAGAATTCCAGACATTGGGGACAGTCAATGAAAATAGAGAGTTGAAAGATGAAGTGTCTCATGTGAGGAACAGAAAGGAAATTTGTATCATTAGATAACAGAGTAAATAGAAGAAAGTAAAATGTGAGACTTATGAAAAGGTAGGAGAGAGCCATGTATGAAGGAACTTATAAATCAAACAGAAGACTTTATCTTTGATCCTGGAGATAATAGGGATTTGTTAGTTTATTGAGTAGGAGCCAATGACATGGTATAATTTTAGGAAGATCAATTTGACAGCCGAATGGTGAATATGCTGGAGTATGGAGAGATGAAGCTCAAAGCCCATTCAATGAGCAAAAGCAATAATTTAAGTATGAGACAATGAGCTCCTATAGCAGGGTGGCAGCAATGTCAAAGGACAGAAGAAAGCATATACGAGATTTTATTAAAGCTAGAAGTCATAAAACTTGGAAACTGATGAGTTGTAAAAACGGAGGAGTCCAATATGATGTATAGATTATTTGCCTGAGTAACTGGGGAGATTACACACTGGTGCCCTCAACAATAATGGGAAAATTGGTATTTTCTATGGAGAAAAGATACTGGGGTTAGTTTTGGATATATTAATTTTACATGTCTACAAGACATTCAATTTTAAATGGCCAACAGACAGTAGGAGATACAAGTCTGGAGATAGAGAGATTAGGTCTGAATAAGTTGATCTGAAGTTACCTGTATATAAATAATCATTGAATCCATGTTTTCTATTGAAGTCATCAAGTGAAATACCATAGAGAGAGATGTGAAGAAGGTTTAGGACAAAGTCCCTGGGGACACCTACAATTAACAAGCAAGAACTGGATGAAGATCTAGCAAAGGATACTGAGAGAAAGCAGCCAGGCTGGTAAGAGGAGAATAAGTAGTATTATATATTGTAATGAACATCTGGATTGAAGTTTATTAAATAAGAAAAAAATTGTTACCTCATGTAAATTAAGTTACTTGCTAAGCATGTAGGAAAAAACAAGACAAAGCAAACTCAGGATTTCATCAGTGCTTCTGACATAATAGATTTAATGTTCTTTGTATTATATAACACTATCTCTCTATATAACCAAATGATGCCATGTAGAGGTCAACTAGTTTGCACAGTAGATAAAGTTCCAGGCCTGAAGTGAAGAAAACTGATCTCACTGAGTTTGAATCTTGCCTCAGACACTGGCTGTGTTACCCTGAGGAAGTTACTTAACCCTTTTTGCTTATTTTCCTTATCTATAAAAGGAGCTAAAGAAGGAAATAGCAAATCAGTTCAAGCTTTCTAGCAAGAAAACCCAAATGGGGTCACAAAGAGTTAGACATGACTAAAATAACTGAACAATAACAAAATGCCAAGCACTTTACAAAGTATATAGCCCTAGATAAATGGCAAATATCATTAGCTAATTGGTGCTAAGGTCCCTTTTGACTTTGTGATTCTATGATGATGGTATTGGTAGTAAATATCAAATTAAATATTCACCTTTGCTAGCTATCATTCCAATGCAATGCAATCTGACATGGGAGAGTGAAAACAGGTTCCAGTCCCTCCTGAGCTCCCCTTGGTTGTGCAGTCAGTATGCCCACAGTCACAGTAGCAGTGGAAGACACTAGGAATGGGGAACTTGTGTAAAAGATATTTTTTTCTGCTTATAGAGAGCTTGAGCAGCTCTCAAAAGAGTATCTCCTGATAATTAAATTTTTTCTGAGCACATTATAATGAAATAGATGACTTCTAGGGAACTATAAACTTCAAGGAGCATCTGAGGTATGGTTAAAGATGGAAAGCACTTTGCTACAGCCTTAGCAATTTTTTGTAGCAGCTCAGAAATAACTTAGTAGACAGTCATTTCCATTTTCAGTGCATCTGAAAAAAAAAGACATACTAAATTGAGGTTCAAGTCTCCCTTCCATTATCAACCACCTACGACAACCCTGGGGGGGAAATTGATGAAAATAGTGACTTGGCAATATTATGAGCTCAATGACTTTTGTAATGAGTACAAGATTCCTGACAGTGGGATGGTGTCTACTCCACTGATGTCTATGTTTTAGGTATGAGCATGGTCAGCATTCAATAAATAGTTGTGGATTTGAATTATTGCCTGGATGAAAGTGGATATGTAATAAATGTTTGCTGACTAATTGATAAAAAAGGAATCAAGATGAATCAAGAATCAGGATGGGAGAGAAAGTTGAGCCTTTTTTTTAAAATGTCAAGTTTTCTTAGGTACATGAAGAGTGTTAGGGATGGTGTTTCATAGGAGATACTAGAATATTCTGTTATCAAGAATGGGTACTGCAGAGACAAAAACTATTTCTTTTTTCCTTTTTCTTTTTTTCTGGTTATGCATATACATAAATTTTATTACACATTATTTTATGAATCACATTGGGAGAAAAATCAAGAAAAAGGGGGAGAATCATGAGAGAAAGAAACAAGAATTTTTTTAAAAAAAGTGAACATAGTATGTGTTGATTTACATTCAGGCTTCAAAGTTCTGTCTCTGGATGAAGATGGCATTTTCATCAAATGCTTTTTTCTGCATCTATGAGATAATCATATGATTTCTGTTAGTTTGGTTTTAGATATAATCAATTATGCTAAGAGTTTTTCTAATGTTGAAACAGCCCTGCATTCCTGACAAAAATCCTATTTGCTCATGGTGTATTATCTTGGGGATATTTTGCTGTAACCTCTTTGCTAATATTTTATTTAAAAATTTTATATCAACATTCATTAGGGAAATTGGTCTATAATTTTCTTTCTCTGTTTTGACCCTACCTGGTTTAGATATCAGTATCATATCTGTGTCATAAAAGGAATTTTGTAGGACACCTTCTTACCCTAATTTTCTAAATAGTTTGCATAATACTGAAATTAATTGTTCTTTTAAATGTTTAATAAAATTAATTTGTATGTCTATGTGGCCTGGAGTTTTTTCTTTCTTTATTTTTTTATTAAAGCTTTTTATTTGCAAAACATATGTATGGGTTGTTTTTCAACATTGACCCTTGCAAAGCTTTCTGTTACAAATATTCCCCGCTAATCCCCACCCCTCCCATAGATGGCAGGAAGTCCACTACATGTTAATTATGTTAAAATACTTGACAAACAGAATATATGTATACATATTTCCACACTTATCTGGCTGTGCAAGAAAAATCATATCTCCAAGAAAAAAAAATCTGAGAAAGGAAACACAATGCAAGCAAACATCAGTAGAGAGCATGAAAATGTTATGTT
Source organism: Myrmecobius fasciatus (assembly GCA_023553655.1). Taxonomy (NCBI): domain Eukaryota; kingdom Metazoa; phylum Chordata; class Mammalia; order Dasyuromorphia; family Myrmecobiidae; genus Myrmecobius; species Myrmecobius fasciatus. Next base: position 24,222 of record JAJPUD010019019.1, read on the forward strand.
GTGATCCACATTTCATATCCCTCTCTCTGGGTGTATACGGCTTTCTTTTTTTTATTATTTTTAAAGCTTTTTATTTGCAAAACTTATGTATGGGTAGTTCTTCAACATTGACCCTTACAAAGCTTTCTGTTACAAATTTTCCCCCCTAGTCCTCAACCCTCCCCTAGATGGCAGGAAGCCCACTACATGTTAATTATGTTAAAATGCTTGACAAATCGAATATATGTATACATATTTCCACACTTATCTTCTTGTGCAAGAAAAATTGTATCTACAAGAAAAAAAAATCTGAAAAAGGAAACACAATGTAAGCAAACAGCAATCAAGGGTATGAGAATGTTATGTTGTGGTCCACATTTCACATCCCTCTCTCTGGGTGTATATGGCTTTCTTCAGTGAACAATTGGAGGTGGTTTGAAACATTTCATTGTTGAAGAGAGCCATGTCCATCAGAATTGATCATCATATAATATTGTTGTTGCTGTGTATAATGATCTCCTGGTTCTGCTCATTTCACTCAGCGTAGTTCATGCAAGTCTCACTAGGCATCTCTGAAATCATCCTGCTGGGCGTTTCTTACAGAGCAATAATATTCCATTACATTCATGTACCATACTTTATTCAGCCACTCTCCAATTGATGGGCATCCCTTCAGTTTCCAGTTTCTAGCCACTACAAAAAGGGCTGCCACAAACATTCCTGCACATGTGGGTCCCTTTCCCTTCTCTAAGATTTCTTTGGGATATAGGCCCAAAAGAAACACTGCTGGGTCAAAGGGTATGCACAGTTTGATAACTTTTTGAGCATAGTTCCAAATTGCTCTCCAGAATGGTTGGATCTATTCACAGTTCCACTAACAATGTATCAGTGTCCCAGTTTTCCCACATCCCCTCCAACATTTGTCATTATCTTTTCCTGTCATCTTACCCAATCTGACAGGTGTGTAATGGTACCTCAGAGTTGTCTTAATTTGCATTTTTCTGGTCAATACTGACTTGGAGCATCTTTTCATATCACTAGAAATAGCTTTAATTTCATCATCTGAAAATCGTCTGTTCATATCCTTTGACCATTTATCAACTGAAGAATGGCTTGAATTTTTATAAATATGGGACAATTCTCTATATATTTTAGAAATGAGGCCTTTATCAAAACCCTTAAATGAAAGGATGATTTCCCAATTTATTGCTTCCCTCCTAATCTTGTCTGCATTAATTTTGTTTGTACAAAAACTTTTTAACTTAATATAGTCAAAATTATCTATCTGGGGTTCAATTAAGGGTTCCAGTTTTTTTGGACATAAATTTATTCCATCTCTACCGGTCTGAAAGGTAAACATGTTCCTTTAATTTGCTTATGATATCACTCTTTATATCTAAATCATGAATCCATTTAGATCTTATCTTGGTATGTGGTGTTAGGTGTGGGTCAAGCCCTAATTTCTTCCACAATAATTTCCAATTTTCCCAGCAGTTTTTGTCGAATAGTGAGTATTTATCCCAAAAGCTGGAGCCTTTGGGTTTATCAAACACTAGATTGCTGTAGTTATTGCCTAGTTTGTCCTGGGATCCTATCCTATGTCACTGATCGACTACTCTATTTCTCAGCCAGTACCAAATGTTTTTGATGACCTTTGCTTGATAATATAGTTTTAAATCTGGTACAGCAAAGCCACTTTCATCAGCCTTTTTTTTCCCAATAATTCCCTTGAAATTCTTGACCTTTTTCAGAGAGGCCTGGAGGGACTTGCATGAACTGATGCTGAGTGAAACGAGCAGAACCAGGAGATCATCATACACAGCAACAACAGTATTATATGATGATCAGTTCTGATGGACATGGCTCTCTGCAACAAAGAATTGTCTCAAACCAGATCCAATTGTTCACTGAAGAAAACCATATACGCCCAGAGAGAGGGAAATGAAATATGGACCACAACGTAACATTTTCATGATCTCTATTGACATTTGCTTGCATTGTGTTGCCTTTCTCTGATTCTTTTTTTTTCTTGTAGATAGGATTTTTCTTGCATAACTTCTCAAGCATTTCAACATTATTAACATGTAGTGGACTTCCTGCCATCTAGGGGAAGGGAGGGGACTGGGGGTAAAATTTGTAATGGAAAGCTTTGTAAAGATCAATGTTGGGGAACTACCCATATATATGTTATACAAATAAAAAGCTTTAATAAAAAAATTAAAAAAAAAAGAAATTCTTGACTTTTGTTCTTCCAAATGAATTTTGCTACTATTTTTTCTAGATCTGTAAAATAATTCATTGGAAGTTTGATTGGTATGGCACTAAATAAGTAGATTAGTTTCAGTAGTATAATCATTTTTATTATATTTGTTCGACCTACCCAGGAGCACTTGATGTTTTTCCAATTGACTAGCTCTAACTTTATTTGTGTGGAAAATGTTCTGTAGTTTAGTTCATATAGTTCTTGACTTTTCCTTGGCAGATAGATTCCCAAATATTTTATACTATCAACAGGTATTTTGAATGGAATTCGTTTTGTATTTCTTGCTGCTAAACTTTGTTGGTAATATATAAAAATGCTGAAGATTTATATGGATTTATTTTGTATCTTGTAACTTTGCTAAAATTGTGAATTGTTTCTAGTAGTTTTTTAGTTGAGTCTCTAGGGTTCCCTAAGTATACCATCATATCATCTGTAAAGAGTGATAATTTGGTTTCCTCATTACCTACTCTAATTCCTTTAATCTCTTTTTCTTCTCTTATTGGCAAAGCTAACATTTCTAATACAATATTAAATAGTAATGGTGACAGTGGGCAGCCTTGTTTCACTCCTGATCTTATGGGGAATGGTTTTAGTTTGTCTCCATTACATATGATGCTTGCTGATGGTTTTAAATAGATGCTGCTGATCATTTTAAGGAAAAGCCCATTTATTCCTATACTCTCTAGTGTTTTTAATAGGAAAGGGTGTTGGATTTTGTCAAAGGCTTTTTCTGCATCTATTGAGAAAAAAAAAAAAAAAAAAAAAAAAAAAAAAAAAAAATAATTAATTATGCTGATAGTTTTCCTAATATTGAACCAGCCCTGCATCCCTGGTATAAATCCTACTTGGTCATAGTGTACTATCCTGGGGATGACTTTCTGTAATCTCATTGCTAATATCTTATTTAAAATTTTTGC
>JAJPUD010019020.1:0-27378 GCA_023553655.1 Myrmecobius fasciatus
AAAAAAAAACTAGAAAAAGAACAAATTAAAAACCCTCAATTAAATACCAAATTGGAAATTCTAAAAATAAAAGGAGAAATTAATAAAATTGAAAATAAGAAAACTATTGAATTAATAAATAAAACTAAGAGTTGGTTCTATGAAAAAAACAACAAAATAGATAAGCCTTTAGTTAATTTGATAAGAAAAAGGAAAGAGGAAAATCAAATTGTTAGTTTCAAGAATGATAAGGGAGAACTTTCCTCCAATGAAGAGGAAGTTAGAGCAATAATTAGGAGTTACTTTGCCCAACTTTATGCCAGTAAGTTTGATAATGTAAATGAAATGGAGGAATATCTACAAAAATATAGATTGCCCAGGTTAACAGAAGAGGATATAAATTGTTTAAATAGTCCCATATTAGAAAAAGAAATAGAACAAGCTATTAACCAACTCCCTAAGAAAAAATCTCCAGGGCCAGATGGATTTACATGTGAATTCTACATTGGTCATAATTTAACTATATTAATAACATTCCAGACATTGTTACACTCTTTTCTGTGGTAAGTAATTTCTCTATTTCTTAGGTTAGGGATTAGATCATTATTGTATTGTATAACATGTATTCTGAGATGTTCATTTTGTAAATTTAGTCAGTTTTCACTTAAGGTAAAGTTCTGCAGATCTTTCCCTTCCCTCGAAAGGCTCAGTGATTCTGTGTCCTGCATCTAGACTAGCTTCAGTGCCTGGGGTCCTGTAGCCCAGGTGACTTAAGTTCCTGAAGCAGGGAACCCTGTGGAGTGGAGCAGTACCCCATTGAGTCCTGTCAAATAGAACTGTCTGTAATTTCTGTTCAGAATTAACATGAATCTTTTAAAATATATCTAAAATAGAATCAGCTTTTGATTACTTGGAAGTGAATTATCCTGTTTAAAGATTAACTTCCTGGCTATGTCTTGAGTCACATAGTGATTTGAGCAGCCAGTCCATGCAGAGATCTGTGTTAGATTTTAAACGCAGATAATAAAGAAGGAAATGATACATGTCTGTCCTTGAGGACTATTTGGTATGATGGAAGAGTTTACAGTTGCCAACCTTATTATCCTTGAATCATTCTAGTTGAGTAATTATGTAAAGTTATGTATAATTAGAGCTGAATAGATAATATACATATAGACATTTTTAAGGCTCAGAGTACATTTGATGGCTTTTAGCAGATGGCAGATGCAGAGGAGACAAGAATAGTGTCTGAACTTGAGAATTGTTTTTTCTTTTATACATATTACTTTTCAGAGCAGGGTTGTTGTAGAGTTTGCTTTGAATGAATCTTTACTTTGAGGTAGCTGAATAAAGTGTGCTTCATATTTGTGCCTCATATTGATTACATGCCATGTTTCTTTCAGATGTCAACATCAAGGAGAGCAAAATTAAAAGTTCAGGCTGTAGTGGCACAAGATGAGTTGCCTTCTTTCCTTCAATCGTAAGTGTGTTTTGTTTTGGCTGTAAAAAAAAATGCGTATTTCATTTGCTAATTTTTGCTGAAAACATCATGGAAAGTGTTGCTACATGAAAAAAATAATACTTTCTGTTGTACTTTTTTTTTTTTTTTTTTAACTAAGGCAATTGGGATTAAGTGACTTGCCCAGGGTCACAGCTAGGAAGTGTTATGTGTCTGAGATCAGATTTGAACTCAGGTCCTCCTGAGGTTTGGTGCTCTATCCACTACACCAACTAGCTGCCCCTTTCTGTTGAACTTTTAAAAAAATTTATTGATAAATTTTGTTCTTATATCATCTATATTTCCTTGTGTCCTCAGAAAACCATCCCTTATAATAAAAAATTAACAAAAGGTGAGTTCAGCATAATTAAGTTATTTTTATTCCTAATGTATTATCTCAATTTTTTTCTTGTGAATTCAGGAGTGATAGGGAATAATTCTTATTTCTACTTAAGAGAAATATTGGGTTCTAAAGAGATAATGATGATAGTTTGACAGATCCAGAACTAGAATTCAGGTTTCTGAGGCCAATTAGGGTTAAGTGACTTGCCCAGGATCACACAGCTACGTAGTATTAAGTAACTGAGGTCAGACTTGAACTCAGGTCTTCCTCACTTCAGGGCTGTTGCTCTGTCCACTGTGCCACCTTACTGCCCCAATCAAAGCTTTTTCTATTCAATTCAACTATTAAGTATTCTGTTCCTTTTTGCAATTTTTATTAAGAATCTGTGCGGTCTAAATGGACTTTGTTTATTCATTATCTTTGTAAGGAATTACTTTTAATAAATACCATTGTCTTGAACTCTGTGCTCACTAACTCCTAGATCATGGATGGGACCTTGTCTAGAAGTTTCCTAATCTTGATGTAGGGATCCCACATCATCTCAATGTTAATTTCATTAGAAGAAATTCTTTTTTTTTTTTTTAAACTAGTGTTGAATAATAACAGACACATATAGAGGATGGTTCGATAGATTGATTTAATGGAATTGTTCTAAATTGGTTTCCCTATCTTATTTGCTGAGTATAACTTTTGCAACTGTTTTGCTTCTACACTGTGATTGAGACTGAGCCAGAATAGGATGATTTGGAAAGCTGATGTTTGATTTTTGTATGCTGTTTTAGAAAGTACAGTAATGGTTCTAAATCTTCTCAGTAAGCAGATTTACAGTATAGGGTGAATATGGAACTACCTGAATTTACTGAATTATACATATCTATATATAATTCCCTTGATGCCGACGCTTCATATAATCCAAGCACTCTTGAAGGCCACATTATATATTGATTTGATTTAATACAATTTCTAAGGATTGATAGTTAAAGATAAAAAATTCTCAATGATTGTGGGATAGTAGACTCAGTAAAAATCATCTGAGTAATAAATAATGTTCTAAATCTCTCCCAATGATCATATTAGGGAATAGGAAAGTAAGGGTGAGGTAGAAACAAGGTGGAAAAGAAAAAAATAGAAGTCAAAATGTTGAGAAACTCAGAGAGGAGCCTATGATTTTCTCTCACATCAGGAAATTATCTTTTTTACAATGTTTTATAGCTATCATTATTATGTATCAGATTATGCTTCCTCAGAGATATACTGTCCTATGTTGAAATCTCTCATCTTGTCACAGAACATTCTTATATGAAAACATTACTACAATTTGTAGGAAGTGGAAATATCTGTGTGTTTTCATGGTGGCATTTTAATTTTCCTAGAAAATGTTCTGTTAATTTTCTCCTAGTTCATCTGAATCTGAAGAGGATAATGATAAAGATAGTTCTTGGGAGCCCCAAAAGAAAGCTACCAGCAGCTTGAAGGTACCCATTTCTAATAAAAGCAAGCCAAAGAAAATGTCTGGGGTACGGAAGAAAGCCCCCCAGATCAGCAATAGTCCGAGAAAGGTGGCTATTAAAGAAGAACTGGTAGGTATCCCAGGTAGACATGGGCTCCATCCTCTTGTTTTTGCAGAGCAGAAAACATACTTTTCAAAAAGAATTAGAGAAATAAGTATTTTTCATACTGAGACAAGTCTGTTTGCTTCCAGATAGATTATGATTGCCTGGTAGCTTTTGAAGATGTATTTGTACCTTACAAATGCTATATGCAATAATCTGGATTTAACCTTAATTTTATCTTAAGAAAGATAAAATTATAGGTTGATTATTTGCTTTGCAAAAATTTATTCTAGTCACAAAAAATTTCATTTTTAATTTTTTCAAACTGGGAACTCTTCTAGTATGTTAAAAATTGAGTTAACACAAGGTTTTGCAGAGGTGAATGTTTAAAAAAATACTATTAAAAATGAGTTAACTCTCAACTTTTCAGCATTGTGTTTATTGTCCTAGGAAAATGTGTGTTATATGCCTGTAATTAAATATTATGTTTATGGAAAATTGCATGATTACAAAATGAACCAGTTTTTGATTAGATAGCTATCATAGTCTTTTCATAGAATGCTGCCCAATCTCCTTTAAACCTCCATGTTTCTTGCTTTCTGCCTGCAAGTCTTCCACTAAAAAATTGAAATAAGTTGTTTTGCTTGTAATTGAAAAAGCTGTAACTCCTATCCTGAATATTCTAGTCTTTTTATTTTTTTAAACTATAACCTTAGTAACCATTAACAAAGACAAACATGTAACATAAGAAATGCAGTCTTACATGGGACCCTTAGCATTTAATAAAATGGAAATAAATGAACAGAAAATGAACAGAAAAAGCATTTGTTTGTGCCTCCTTTCTAATTTGTCTTGGGATTCTGCTATCTTTGACTTTGTTTTTCTTTTTAAAATGTTGTCATGGTGTATGCAGTTCTTCCTGATCCTCTTAATTTTGTTCCGCATCACTGCATGTTTCCTCATATTCTTCATCTTTTTATAATTTTTCTTACATGGTGCTAGGAGTATGAAGGCTTTCCACAAAGCTTAGTGTAATAGAGTTGGAGGGAAGCTCAAGTTTCCCATCTCAGTTTATTAACTGTAAGTAATTCTATCAGATTCTTCTACTGATATTTAGTATTTTTAGAAATTAAGAAAATAAGGTGGGGGCAGAAGAACAGGCTAATTCAGTTAGAAAAAGGTTTTTATTTAGAGTTCATTTAGACATTTTAGAGAATTTTAGATTTTTCCTTAATTATAAATTTTGCAAACAGTCAATTTTTTTTTTTTTTTTTTTTTGGATGAGGAAATTGGGGTTAAGTGATTTGCCCAGAGTCACACATCTAGGCAGTGTTTAGTGTCTGAGTCTAGATTTGAACTCAGGTCCTCCTGACCTCAGGGCTGGTGCTCCATCCACTGTGCCACGTACCTGTCCCCCAAAAGTCAACATTTTTGATTCCATTAAAGGAACATTTGATTTCATTGAAGTAATATAGGGGAGGAAAGTTCATCTCTAGCTAATTTCCCTGATTGACCTTTTTGAGTGCCTGTATTGTATGAGGAAAATTGGCAGCCCAGCCATTAAGTGCTTCATGTTCCTTTGGTGAGTACCAGTGAGGACACTAATGATCAGTAAGATTATATCCTAAAGGTGATCCTGTAGTGAGGTTCAGAAGTCTTTTGTTACTTAATTTCCCTTTATAGGTAGGAATCGAATAGAGAGATGGACTTTAAAGAGTGACCCTGTGGTGGCTTGGATAAGTTATTTCAACTCTCAGTCATAGGCAACTCTTTGAAGATTAAGTCACAGAGGAGCTGCCAGTCTTAAGGCTTCCCTCATTGGCAGAATACAGAATAGAAGGAAATCTGTTCAGATAAAAAAAGCCACGAGCTCCTCTTTCCATTGGGCATGTCATAAAGATCAGCCAAAGTTGATAGGATTGAGTGAGGAGATTGTGGAGATGAGCCCAGATGTTCAGTAAGAATGGTCAGAAGACAGATACTGCTGATGTGGGGAGGTGAGGGATAGGTGGGGTAGGTAGAGTGGGTCATAAGTCTCAAGCCAATCCTCCATCAGTCTGCAGTTGATCTGTATTTCCACATCTGTTCTGCTTTCACTTGGAGGTTTTTTGTTTGTTTTGTTTTGTTTGGGGAAGCAGGGTAGGAGCACCAAGGGAAGTAACAAGGAGGGGCAGGAGTGGAGAGAACACTGTACTGTATGGTAAAGTTGACATAAGATGTATTTTTGGAATGTACATTCCTTTCAAGATTCTATAGGTAAAGTCAAATTTACAGTGGAAATTTATATATAGTAAACTGTTGAAGATAGAACAAAAATAGATTGAACTATTATAGTTTATAATCATCATAAGTTACATTTATATGAAATTGTAGGGTTTGTAAAGTGCTTTACTTGCATAATTTCACATTTGAGTCATATAATAACTTGTGAGGAGGGTACTGTCGTTTTCTTCATTTTACAGAAGAGAAAACTTGACTCAGGTTAAGGAACTTGCTCAATGCCATACCTTTGTTAATTGTCTTAGGTGGGATTCTAAGTCTCCCTGATTCCAAGTCTAGCAGTCTATCCACTGTCATAATGCCTTTGTAACATGATAATAAAGAAAGAAATTCTTTACAATAAAGTCTATTAAACACCAGAATAGGTTTGGCATGTGCAGGAGAGTGGTGCAGCAAATTTTCTGAAAGGCTTTAAAAATTAGCTTTGATTTCTGTATTTTTGCAATGGTTCAATTGAGACTTACCTAAAGCTCTAAAGGATAGATTTAGGATCTCAGGTTCTTTATACACATAAGTCTGTAAAAATGTCAAAGGCCTTTCAGTTTTTGATTATTTGCTTTGATTACTTAATTTATGGATTATTTAGGCAATTAACTTGCTGGATCATCCATACTTTTGGATGTTTTATTGCTTAGCTCATTTGTTTACTTAATAGATATTTATAAAACCATAAGTATGTGCATAAGTATCTCCACCAGAGAAGGGTGATGGAAAGAAGAATAATCATAAATCTGATAATATTATCAGTTGTGAACTTTTGTTAAAAAGAGTTTGATTTTGGGGTGAGCACTTTGGAGCTTTGTTTGAAATTTAGTTTTACCCTCCGCCTGATCTCTTGTTGAGCTGAATTCTCTCCAATGCCTTTACAGTGATATAGTTCCTTTGATTGCATTTTGTCAATGATTTGAGTACAATAAACGTTTGGAGAGAAGATTTGATGGTTTGATGTTGAAATTTATCAAAATGAAATAAGACAGTGGATTTTACTTATTTGTGTTGCTGTATTTGGGAATGAAATTTAGACTCAAAGCAGATGCTTTTTCAGGTGACCATTGTGGATTCAGGGAAGGCTGGATCTTCCAGATGAGTTGTTTAGATCTTTCAACTGCATGAAGTTTGAAACTTTGTCTATTCTTTATTTTAATTCTGTTTGCTTTACTATGTGCCCTGTGGACATACCTTACAAACTTTTTAGTTGAATTTAAAGGCTTTTGGGGAATTGGCTTTGATGTTGTTTTAATCACATGTTCACTTGATGGTTTGACAGAATAGCTCTGTGCTTATTGATGATGTTTCCGAAGACAGCAAAGATGAACTCAGAGTTTTGCAAAACCAGAAAACTACAAATAGCACACGGAAGAGAGTATCTAATAAGCCTCGAACACAGAAGGCCAAAAAACTGAAAGTTGATGAGGTGATCTGCAGAACTGACAACTTAGATGGTGGTGGTGGTGGTGGCATCGAGATACCATCAACGAGCACCATGCAGGGAGAAAGCAGCATAAAGAAGAGAGAAGATGAAGAGGACCTTACATTTAGTGAACCCCCTTTAAAGAAAATAAAATCTACAATGTTTCCTCAGGGACAGCCTGTCAAAACTGCAGGAAATGCTGGCAAGATTCAGGAGGAGTTGGAAATGAACTGGGACATAGTACAGGTAAGAAATAAGCCTTTTCTTTTTGCTTCTTTCTTTACTCTCATTGAGAATGGGGAATGCTTTCAGAATGCAGAGAGAAGGTCCCTGTTTAATAATCCCAGGGAACATGTTCCATAACTAATATGATATTTTTTCATATGACATATAATTCAACATGTCATCTCTTATTTGAGATTTTAGAGACAAAAATAACTTTCTTAATGCAGTAATAACCTCCTTTGAAATCTGGATTTTAAATACATAATTTAGGAGGTGATCATTCTCATTACAAAAATATTTATCCAGGGTTCCCATTTATAATAACTCTGATGCATTTAAATGTTTATTTCCAGATTATGAAATACTTGTCAATGACAGAGGGCAGAGGAACTAAAGTGTTAGAAACTACTGCCTACTTATTGAAAATCAGAAATGAAGTTGAAGCATCTTTCAAAGTTATAATATGGGAAATATTGGGAAAATAGGAGACAACTGATAAAAATTTTTGATAGCTTTCAGATATAAATTTTAGATGTGTATAGCTTTTCAATTACTCATATGAATATATAGGCTATTACTCAGACACATTTGTGATATTACACAAGCTCTACTGTAGTCCTTTATTTCAGTGTGTTGTGAAGATGATTCTTCTTTTTTTTTTTTTTTTTAAATTTTTATTTTATTTGCATAACATGTGTGGGTAATTCTTCAACCATAACCCTTACATAGCTTTCTGTTACAAATTTTTCCCCCCAACTCCCCACCCCTCCCCTAGATGGCAGGATATCCACTACATGTTAATTATGTTAAAATATTGGCAAATCGAATATATGTATACATATTTCCAAACTTATCATTGTTGTGCAAGAAAAATCTTATCTACACAAACGATATATCAGATAGAGGAAACACAATGTAAGCAAATATCAATCAAGGAGTATGAGAATGTTATGTTGTGGTCCACATTTCACATCCCTCTCTCTGGGTGTATATGGCTTTCTTCAGTGAACAAATGGAGGTGGTTTGAAACATTTCATTGTTGAAGAGAGCCATGTCCATCAGAATTGATCGTCATATAGTACTGTTGTTGCCGTGTATAATGATCTCCTGGTTCTGCTCATTTCACTCAGCATCAGTTCATGTAAGTCTCTCCAGGCCTCTCTGAAATCATCTTGCTGGTCATTTCTTACAGAACAATAATATTCCATAATATTCATATACCATAATTTATTCAGCCATTCTCCAATTGAAGGGCATCTATTCAATTTCCAGTTTCTAGCCACTACAAAAAGGGCTGCCACAAACATTCTTGCACATGTGGGGCCTTTTCCTTCCTTTATGATTTCTTTGGGATATAAGCCCAATAGAAATGCTGCTGGGTCAAAGGGTATGCACAGTTTGATAACTTTTTGAGCATAGCTCCAAATTGTTCTCCAGAATGGCTGTATCCGTTCACAGCTCCACCAACAATGCATCAGTGTCCCAGCCCTCCCACAACCCCTCCAACATTCATCATTAACTTTTCCTGTCATTTTAGCCAATCTGACAGGTGTGAAGTGGTATCTCAGGGTTGTCTTGATTTGCATTTCTCTGATCAATAGTGATTTGGAGCACCTTTTCATATGACTATAAATAGTTTTAATTTCATCCTCTGAAAATTGTCTGTTCATATCCTTTGACCATTTATTGATTGGAGAATGGCTTGAATTTTTATAAATATGAGACAATTCTCTATATATTTTAGAGATGAGACCTTTATCAGAACCCTTAAATGTAAAGATGATTTCCCAATTTATTGCTTCCCAGCTTCATTTCTTGATACAAGTTGCAAGTAGCTTTTGAGTTTTCAAGTAAGAAATGAAGAAATTTATAAGTTTGTATTTAATGGAAACAACTGTTCATGCAACCCAGGTGTGTGGAAGATGATTGGCTATGCTTTTTTGTAGCAGAATTTTGATAGAATATGTTAGGGGAATATGTGGGAAACATTAGTGTTGATTAGGAAGGAAAAATATATATAGGTAAGTGTCATTTGAAATGAGGGTTGAAATAGGTAAGACTAAATTAAACACATAATTTGAAAATCTTGTTCGAATAATTGACTTCAGCCTTTTTTATTTGGACACTTTTTTTTTACATTTTCTCCAAGTTTTTTCTTTTTTTCTTCACTCTGCTAGACCCTTTAAGAAATTAACAAATCAAAAGGAATAGGAAGTAGAAGGCATAAAAAAAGGAGCCTTTGAAAAATCCACAAATTGAAGAATATTTTCAAAATTGAATTTTGTCTTTTTTTTTTTTTTTTAAATATACACTAGTCTTAAAAGGGAAAAGACAGCAGTTAATTTTTGCATCAAGAGTGTGAAAAGAAAGGGCACTTAATGGCTTCTCTCGATAAAAGATTTATGAATATCCTTAATTTTGATGACTAATTCAGGGTTTTCCTTATTTCATTGTGGATTAATAAGGTATGTTTTCTAACTTTTCCTGTGTAGTCAGCCCCATATAAAACTGGGAGCAAAGGTACGAAGGCCCAAAGAGCCAAACAACTGGGATTAGAAGGAGCAGCCAAAACTTTACTTGAAAATCCAGGGGCACTTAATCTTCTCTCCTATGTGAAACCCAATGTGAAAGGTAAATGTCATATATCTCAGTGTGATTTGGAATACTTTTTATGTATAGAAATCAATTTTATCTCTATTATAAGTTTACTTGTAAAGTACAACTTTCCATTTTTTTCCCTACTCAATTTTTTCTCTCACCTTAAGAAAAAGAGAAGGAAATGACATGGAAGAACTCTTGGTCAGTGAGGTATTGGTCTTCCGCACCTTTCTGTCCTTCCTCCTCCCTCCCTCTCCTCTCAATGATAGACAATCTTAGAAGATTTTTCTGGTCTGGTGATTCAAGTTCTAATTACAATTCCAACTATAAGTCTGTAAAGGGTACTCCAATTACAAAATACATTGTTCTGTCTTGAAACTTTTAGAATAGTACCACAGACTGATTTTTCTTTTGCCCTTGGCAGTTTAAAGTTGTGGTAAACTTAGTAAAATATTGTTTATTTGTATATAAATACACATACATATTGTCTTTTGGATGAGGTGGGAGAAAGAAAGAAATGCAGTTACAAGATGAAAAAAAGCAGAATTGTTTGGATTTGGGATGAGAAGCAAAGAGAGAATTTGAACTTTTTTTTTTTTTTTGAGGCAATTGGGGTTCAGTGACTTGCCCAGAGTCACACAGCTAGGAAGTATTAAGTGTCTGAGGTCAGATTTGAACTCAGGTCCTCCTGACTTCAAGGTTGGTGCTCTTTCCACTACAGCACCTAGCTGCCCCTTTGAAATTATTTTTTTTATTATCTTAATTTCAGCTTTCCAACCAGATGGAACATTTAATTAATCATTTTTTTCTGCAGCATAATTACTTCTAGGTAATTGTACATACCATGATAATTGAGGTGATAATGCATAACCAGGTGTTAAGAGTGTTAGTTACCTGGAGCAGAATGATTTCTATCAAGGCTTGCCATTTGTTTTCAGTACAGAATACTGGAGATTTTAAGAATTCATAGTTTAATCCTTTTCTATTTTTTTTTTCTGATAGTATAATAAGCTTGAGTTTATTTTGCTGTTTTTGCTTTCAGAAATACTTTGCTTTATAAATAATATCACTAGTGATTAGGTTTTATGTAATCCTGTCTCCTCAGGTTGATATGGATGGAGAGAATCTACTGTTAGACATTGATATGTAACATATGATAATGCTTGTAATTTACTGGCGAGTGGGTACATAGAATTGATACAACAGTAACAATATAAATACTACTCTAATACAGCCTTACTGGTCTCCCTTCTCTCTTTCATCTCCAATTAGAAATACAGAGGGATCAATAATGATAGTCTGAAACCAAGAGAAATAAAGTCACAATGGAAAGATTCTTATGACAATTCCTACCTTGATTCTGAATGTATTTTCTCTCATATAATCAACTATCTTTCCACTTCTTTTTTTTTTTTTTTTCATTCTTGAAAATGGGTATGTAAGGGGCAACTAGGGGGCGCAGTGGATAGAGCACCAGCCCTGAAGTCAGGAGAACCTGAGTTCAAATGTGGCCTCAGACGCTTAACATTCCCTAGCTGTGTGACCCTGGGCAAGTCACTTAACCTCAATTGCCTCAGCAAAAAGAAAAAAAAAAGAAAGAAAGAAAATGGGTATATAAGAAACAAATTGCATTGGTTTTCAAGTAGAGGAAAACATACTTAACCATGAGCAAAGTGGGATGAGGTCCATCTGACTGGAATCATGTTCTGACAAATCACATACTCTTTTCTTCTCTACCTGCCACCAGTGGCTCTTTCTGAATTTTTCTATTCAAAAAAGCACTATGTTTGGGTATGTTGTAAGGGACAACCTTGTGTAGATAAATTAAAAAAAAATCCCTCAAAATTTCTCTCTTCTGCTCTTATTTCTCTCCTTTATGTTAGTGTATTTGGTAGTTTGGTGAGTAGCTTGAGAAAGTGAGTAGGGCAAAAGATTGCATTTTTTATTTTTTGGAAATTCTTATTCCTTAGCTTTGGATTTTCTTGTAGGTCTTGTTTTATTCAGTTGTGAAGCTTTTAAATTCTTGAGAAATTGTTTGGTTATATTAAACTAGAACTAGAGTAGAGCCCTTCACATTGGGATCCTTTTAAAAACTAAGATGGTTTCCCAAAGTAGATACAGAAAAATCTCAGAGTTCCTACTCTTCTTTTTTCTGCTACAATTTTTATTGTGCCTATGAGTTTTCCTTGAAACTTTAAAGATAACTTTTAGAGTTTTTTCTTCCCATAAGCTCATATTTGAGGTGCTTTGAACCTCAAGAAAAGAAACCCAAAAACAATGAATGGTTTTCCTAAATGGGCCTCATATATCCTGGGGAACTGTACATTAATGTGTTGGAAGAAATTACTTCCTTGTATCTCTGGAGAGTTTGCTTTTTTCATGGATCTAAAACAGGACAGAGTAGGAGTATGAGTGCTGGGTTCCAAATTTTAGTCTGGTATTTTCTTTCTCACAGAGGCTTGGCTGTTTTCTAATCTTTTCATTACTTTTAATCTTCTGGATCACTTGTGGGAGAAAGGGTGATATCATGTGTACACCTTTTCCAGATTAAAGAGCTGGGCTTCAGAGAAGAAAGAAGACTGGTTTAATTAGGTGTGTGAATAAGCCTGATCTCTTGGCCTAAGAACTTCTTTTTGAATTGAGATTCTAGTCAATAGGACTCTAGTACTTTTTTGAAAAAGAAACAAATTTAAAAGATGGGTATCTTTCCCGACCCATTCATTAAGGGAAAGTTTTAAAGACTACTAGGAGATTTGTGTTTTTTGGGGAAGTTTTCCCTTTCTTTCAAGCAGTTTTAGGTTAGTAGTATAGGAATCTCTAATTCCTATTTAACATGGGGACTATGTTCTTATGCCTTTTTTGTCTATTTTAGATTTTATTTGGATATGATTTATTGTATGCTGACTCTGAAAAATATTTTATATTTCTTTTCTTTTTCCAACTCTTCTTCCAAAGGACTTTCAACTCTCCAGGAGATTGAAATGGGAGTGCAGCATATCTTAGCTGACATGTTTGCTAAAGATAAAGACACATTGGATTTTATCAGGAAACTGTATGTTCTTCTATATTACGGGTTTTGGTCTGTGGGATTGTGTTTTTAGGTCTGGTTAATGCCAATGACATAGACACCATGATTAGTTTAATCCTTTGAAGTTAAATTAATATCAGAAATTTATATTCAGAGTGGACTTTTTTTCCCCCTGCCTTTGAATCAAACCTGTAATTTCATTGGTTTAGGGAACTTTGGATGAGGAAGTTCCCTATGTGAATCCAGATTGGCTCCTGGTCATTGCCTTATAGTGTTAGAGAGTTGTCTCAGCTAAATAACCTGCCCAGGGTCATAGAACCAGTATGTGGCAGAGGCATGATTGTTACCCAGGGCTTCTTGACTTTAAAGCCATATCTCTTTACTAATATTTTCTCTCTCAGACATTGATTTTTTTAACTGTATATTTTTTGCATGTGCTTTATTCTTGTTTAGCTCATTTTTGATATAGGTAATTATTGTGTCTTCTAAAGATTTGTCTGAACATTAGGAACTTCTCAGTTATTGTGTGAGTTTACATTTTACTAAATTGAATGGGGAGAACTAACACATTTCTAAATAGTTTTCTTACGTTTATCATATTTGATTAAGTTTTCTACATTTGTACAAGAACCTCTCTCAAGTCTTTTTGTTTCTTGCAGCTTGAGAGTAGGTATTGTTAGTGATTATTTGTGATTAGTTAGGTGTTAGTTGTGATAATGGATGCTAAGGAAGTCAGCAGAACAAGATTTTTTTTTTTTCTTCCCTGAAGCAATTGGGGTTAAATGATTTGCCCAGGGTCATACATCTAGGCAGTGTTAAGTGTCTGATGTCACATTTAAACTCAGGTCCTCCTCCTTCAGGGGTGGTGCTCTCTCCACTATATCACCTAACTGCCCCTCAGAACAAAATCTTTTATAAGAGACTGTTAAAATAGTGTGCTGGACCTGGGGTGGAGAAGATTTTAGTTTCCATGTGACCTCCAACACTTCTAGCTGTGTGACCCTGGGCTATGTCCCTCACCTTCTTTTAGCCTCTGTTTCCTCATCTAAGAAATAGAGATATTAGTAGTATCTAGTTTCAGGTGATTGTGAAAATAAAATAATATTGTGACTTTTTCCAAATCATAAAATACTGTGGAAATGCTAGTTATTATTTATGAGGTAGTTATTGTTAATAATTTCATAAATGTGAATGATATTCTTAAACTGATTGAGGCTTGTTAATGATCCAAAGAGTGACCAGGTAGGATTATACATAGATGAATATGCCCTATTCCATTTGCTGAACAAACACACAAAAACTTATATTCCATTGAACATCATCTTTGAAAATGAAAGACAATGCTTAAAGTATTCCTTGGTGTTTTGTCTGATATTATAAACTATTCATTTTTTTTAAAACTATTGTTCCATTGGGACATTAACTTTCAGTTGTTTATTCTTTATGCATAGGTGCCTACATAGATATATTTGTATCCAGTCATCCTTGGCAAAGGTGTCATCCAAGAATGAAAGAGAGAAAGATATCAGTAAATTTCAGCTTTACCAGAATTTTTCATGCAACATAAAACATATTCAGCATCATCAGGTAAATATGTAAATTGCTTGTAAAGAGTGATTGTGATAATACTACTAAGTTTAATGCTTACAAAGATCTATGATTTCATTGAGTTATTTTTTTCACAGAAGTAGACAAGAATCTCTCTTTAAAAGTTGTTTCTCATAACACTATTGTTATTTTAATTGATTTCTTAGTTCTGCTCACTTCTTTCTGTATAAAGATGTTCCCAAATTTCTCAGAAACTATTTTCAGTCAATAAGTCAATCAAGAAATATTTACTAAGCAGCCATTATGTGCCATGCTCTGTGTTAAGTGCAGGAAATTTAAAAAAAAAAAAAAGACATAAGATACTGTGACTCCCAAGGAGTTCATTGTCTGATAGGGGAGACAACATGAAAACAGTCCCATAAATAAGACATAAAGAGTATAAATAGGAGATCATCATTAAAGGGAAGATATAATTAAGGGGAATTGGGAAAGGCTTTTTCTACAAGGTGGGATTTTAGCTGGGACATGACAGAAGCTAGGAATTTGAAATGAGGTGATAGAGAATTTATCATTTCTTAAAGTAGTATTTCACTGCATTTATATGTCATAATTTGTTCAATGATTCCCATATGGTTTGTCCTTCTTTGTTTCTAGTTTTTACTATGAGGCTTAGTACGAGTATTGGTGTAGGAAAGGATACACAGAATTTAATGACTTTTTGGATATAGTAGCAATTTTTTTTCATAATGATTGGGCAGTTTACAACTCTATTGCATTATATGCAGTGGTGATAAACTAGTTAAATCTTGTTTTGCCTTTTATCTTATTGGAAAGGCCATTAATTTATATTATACTATCACATATAGTACCTCTTCTTTGTTTTAGATATATACTACTTAACATATTAAAGAAAAGCCTATTTATTTCTGTGTTCTAGTATTTATTTTTTGAACAGAAATGAGTATTGAATTTGGTAAAAGATTTTTCTGTCTTTGTTGATAGCATTATATGATTGTTTTTATTAATATGGTCAATTAGTTTTGCAATAATTTTTTTAATATTGAACCTACCTTACATTCTGGAAACAAGTGTAATTTGGTCATTTTTGTAATCTTTGTGGAATATATTATTACATCTTTTTTTTTAGTATTTTATAATTTTATCTCAATATTCTTAAGACTTATTGGCTTATAGTTTACTTTTTCTATTGTGATTCTTTGGTTTAGGTATTTAGGTCAGTGATGTCAAAGTCAAATAAAATTGGGCCATTGAACCATATATTCGTGTGGACTGCATATTGTATTTTTATTAATTTTGTTAAAAATTTCCCAGTTGCATTTTAATCTGATTTTGTGTCTCAGAAGTGTTCCAGGCCTATAGATTGCTGGACTTTGTATTTAACACCTCTTATCTTGACCATATTTGTATTATAGCAGAAATTTGGTAGAATCCCTTCTTTTGCTATTTTTGTGAATGTTTTTGTAATATTGGAATTAATTGTTCTTTAAATATTTGCTAGAATTTGCTTGTAAATCTATTTGATTACAGGAAATTTTTCTTTTGGAATTAATTTATGACTTTAGTTTTCTTTTTATGAGATTGAGTTATTTAAATTGTCTATTTTTTATTCTATTAATCAGGACATTTTACATTTTTCCAAATATTCATTTAATTTACGTTGCTGAGTTTTTTAGCTTTAGCTTTTTTAGCCTCTTTTCTGCTTATATCATTTTTGATATTGGTAATTTCTTTCTTTGCATTTTAAAAAATCAAATTAGCTACTGGTTTAATTTTTGTGAATGTTTGCTTCAGTGTCCTTCCCTTTAAAGTGAAGATAATGATAGCCTTTGTCTCTCAGAATTGATTTAAAGGTTAAATGAGATAATATTTGTAAAGTGTTTAGCAAAATGTCTGGCTCAGAGTACATGCTATATGAATGTTAACTTCTGTGATGATGGGATATCTATTCTATTGTTTTTAAACAAAAATCCACTACATAGTTTTATTTATTTTTTTTAAGCTTTCAAGTTTATTAATGCCTTCATTGACTTTTTAGCTTTTTTATTGGTATTAATTGAGGTTTTAAAGTATGTGGTTTTTTTAGTTATTTTAGTTTCATGCCTAACTCATTGCTGAGGTTTTTCTCTTCTTTATAAGTGAAAATGTTTAGGGATATCAGTTTTTCCCCAAGCAGTGTTTTGATTGTATCACACACATTTTAATGTTATTTCAATTTTGTCATTTCCTTTAAGGAAAGGTACAAGATTCACCAGTTATCTATGCTTGTATTTTTTAGTGCCTGATAAATTTTTAATCCTTTGTTCAATGGTCTTTTATTGAATATGTTTTTTTTGCATTGTTATCAGTAAAAAAGTGTTCTATATTTATACTTTTTTTATGTGATGTTGTTACTCCTAATACAGTTTTTATAAAGGTGTCACAGCTCAACCATATGTTTTTTTCTATACTTTGTCAGTAATCACTAGAAGCTTGTTAACTAACTTGTGAAATTCTGTTCAGTCCTTTTTTGTTTAATTTTTGATTGGATTTGTCAAGTTTTAAAAGAGGTCCATTTACTTCTTCCGTCTATTATAATTCTAACATGTATGCCTCTTTGTGCAGCCAAGTGGTGCAGTCAGTAGAGCACTTGGCCTGGAATCAGGAGGACCTGAGTTCAAATTTGACCCCAGACACTTTCTAGCTATGTCACCTTTGGCAAGTTACTTAACCCTTGTTTCCTGAGTTTCTCATCTGTAAAATGGGCTGGAAAAGAAAATGACAAACCACTCTTAACATTTTTACAAAAAATCTCTAAATGGAGTCATATAGAGTGAGATGTGACTGAAGTGACTGAACAACAATGACAAACTTCATTTAACTTTTCTTTAAATATTTAGATATAATATCATCTGGTACATATATATTAAATACTTAACTATTCTTTAACTGTTTAGATACAATATCATTTGGTACATACATATTAAGTACAGAAACTAAATATCTGTGTTAGCATTCAGTAGTATGTCGCTTTCTGCTAATTTATCTCTTTTTTTTTTTTTTTTGAATTTGTCAAACATTTCCATATTAGCTATTTTGCACAAGAAGACTTGAATTAAATTAAGAAAAAAAATGAAAGAATGTGAAAAAGAGCATGCTTTAGTTTATAATCAAACCATATTAGTTCTTTCTCTAGATGTAGACTGTGATTCATCATTAGTCCTTTCAGATTGTATTGGATCTTTGTATTGCTGAGAACAGCTAAGTCATTCTCAATTCTTCATCGAACAATATTGCTGTTACTATGGACAACATTCTCCTGGTTCTGTTCACTTTACTATGTAAAAGTGTAAGTAAGTCCAGATTTCTTTGACATCATCCTGCTTGTTATTTCCTATAGCACAATAATATTCCATTGCAATTATATCTGATGGTCTCTTTTTAAAAAGTCAATTTTTGTTATTGCCTCAGATCAATTAATTATTAATTAGTCAATGAATCAAATATTTATTAAATGCTTATTATGTTCCAGTGTGCTAAACACTGTAGTTTCAGAAGGAGACAAAAGAAGCTACTGTCTTTTAAGGAGCTCACAGTTTTATGGTGAAGACAATGTGCAAACAAATGTATTCAAGCAAGGTTTATATATGAGATAAACAGTAGATGATTAACAGAAGGAAGACACCAGAGTTAAAAAGGGTTGGTAAAGGTTTATTAAGGAAAGAATTTTAGTTGAGTCTTAAAGGAAGACAGGGAGGTCAGCAGGTGGAGTTAAAGAGGGAGAGTGTTGTTGAGGGACAGGCAGAGAAAATGCCTAAAGTTGGGATATGGATTATCTTATTTGTGAAAGGTTGGGAAACTAATGGCACTGGATTGAAGGTACATGGTGGGTGGTAAGGTATAAGAAAACTGGGAAGGTAGGAGGGATCTAGATTATGAAGGACTTTGAATGCCAAACAGAACATTTTGTATTTTCTCTGGGAGAGGCTAGGAAGCCACTGAAATTTATTGAGTGGGGGTGGGGTGAAATGGTTAAGCTTGAACTTTAGGAAAATCACTTTGGTGGCTGAATGAAGGATGAATTGGAATAGGGATGAGGTTCTGTAGTACAATGATGGCACTCTTAGAGGAGTAGTATTTGTGAGATGTTACAAAAGTGAAACCCACAAGCTCAGCAATAGATTGGATATATAAGGGATGAGTGATAGTGAGGAGTTGAGGATAACTCCTAGCTTGCCATTCTGAAGGACTTGGAAGATGATGTGCCTTCTACAGTAATAGGCAGGGAATGCTTAGGGAAAGAAGATGAATTATGTTTTAAGCATGCTTAGTTTAAGATGTCTAGGCAGCTAGTTGGCACAGTACTAGGCCTGAAGTCAGGAAGATTCACCTTGTTGAATTTAGATTTGGCTTATGATATTAGCTCTGTGAGGGCAGCTAGGTGGCGCAGTGGATAGAGCACCAGCCCTGAAGTCAGGAGGACCTGAGTTCGGATCTGGTCTCAGACATGTAACAGCTGTGTGACCCTGGGCAAGTCACTTAACCCCAATTGCCTTAGCAAAAAAAAAAAAAAAAATGATATTAACTCTGTGAATCTAATGTTTGCCAAGAAAATCCCAAATGGGGTCATGAAAAGTGCAGAAATCACTGACATAGTTATTGAATAAACCCAATTTTTTTTTAATTAAAGTTTTTTATTTGCAAAACGTATGTATGGGTAATTTTTTAGCATTGACCCTTGCAAAGTTTTCCGTTACAAATGAATAACCACAAATTTCAGATGTCTACTTAAACAGCCTGTTATAGAAATCTGAAAGGCAGTTTGAAATATGAGATTGGAAGACAAAGGATTTGGGACAGGATAGATGTATTCATAAAGTTAGCATTTTGTTGTTACTCAGTCATAAGAGTTCATCAAATGAAGTAGTATAGAGGGAGATGTTCAGGACCATGAGATTTGAAACTGTGATCTAATTGAAGATCAAGAAAAGGAGACTGAGAAGGAGTGGTCAGATAAATTCAGATTATGATAGCTCCCTTTGCTTTTTTGATTTCAACTGAAATATGATACATTTTGTACCAGCTCATTATTTTAACTTGTTATGAACCTTTATAATTCTATTGTGTTTCTTGTGAAGAACATTTTGTTAAATTCTCCCTTCTGATTCATTCTACTTTTTTTCTGTTGGTTCATCCCATTCATATGTACATTTTTATGTTATGTTTCCTGCCCTTCTGTTTACTTTTACTTTTTTCTCTTTTTATAGTCAGTAAGAAGTTGGTGAGAGATAGGTATGTTATATTGTTTCATGCAGTCTCCTTCCTCTTCTCTCCCCTTCTTTTCTTCTTTCTCTTTTATGCAAATCTACACAGGTTCTTGACTTTTCTAACTTTCATTTTTAAAATGTCCTTTGTGATCTACCTTCCAAGATGAGAGTTTATTTTGCTTGTACAAGTCTATCTATCATCTTGTTTCTTAACTCTTGCTTTTGGTTCCTTGTAATTTTTCTGTTGAGTTGAATATTTCTACCACTGTTTGTGTGTATGTGTGTGTGTGTGTGTGTGTGTGTGTGTGTGTGTGTGTGTTCATATATTCCATTTTTTCCTTGACCAGAAAGTGAGATGATTCAAGTGTGTGTTGCCTGCTTTCTATCCCCTTCTTCCTTTTTTCCGTAGACTTTTACTTGATACATATCAATTCTGTAAGATAAATTCCCTTTTCCTTCCTTCCCCTTTCTTCCCTTTTTCTTCTCCTCTCTTCCTTTACTCCTCTTTTTTTGTCTCTTCTTTAAAGACAATTAGAACAAAGTAAAACAGTTCTTAGATCTTTTGACTTATTTAACTTCTTCTTTGATTTTCCTTCTTTTAAAATTTATTTTATTTGAAAAAACAGTAAGAAAAAATAAACAGAAAAGGAATACAAAACAAAACAAAGCAAAACAAAAGAGAACATTGCCATATGCCTAGTAGAACATCAGAGAGGATTTAAAATGTCTAACAACAAATTACCAGATCAAGAAAGTATATATATAAGTAGAAGAAATTATATTTATTCATGAATGTCCATTTTTTTCTTTACTTGTAAATTGTTCTTTTGTTCTCTGTGCACCTTATTTACTTTATTTTTTTTTCCTCCTTTCATCCCTCCCACCATCCCCAAGCAAGCTACAGTTAAGAAAAGATTTATTTGTATATACATATGTAGATATGTTGAAGTGTGACAAATGTTGAGGGTGAGAGATATCCTAACAGCAATGTAGTCCCCGGGCTGGTGTCACAGGTTTTTGCGAAAGAATTCCCAGTCCTGATCTGCAGGCGATGTTTTTGGCAGGAAAAAAAAAGGGGGGGGGGTTATTACACTGAGGAAATAACTTCCCAGAAGGCCAGTTCCAGATAGGAATTAGCAAAGTTTTTGGGTACAGAGTTGTTTTTTTTTTTTAAATCAGCCTTCTATGGTTTGGGATTAGGAGAGATTAAGGGCTAATTTTCAAATCAATAAGGGTAGTGATTGTTTCCCAGACCAGAGTGATTCACAGATTATTTAGAGGTGGATGATTCCTGTGGGAAATCAGATTGCTTTCCTAAGAGAGATTCAGGTGGGTGGGGATCATTTTTAGGAATTTCCCCAGGCCACGTGGCCTATCCTCCACAAAGATCAGGGGACATAGTTCTATTACATCAGATATATACATACATACATACATACATACACACACACACTCACACCCATCCACCCCACATACACACACACATCTTTCATATCCCTGCTTCCTGGTTAATTAAATTCTGCTCCATAACTTGCCTTGCTATTACTTAACCTCCCCCCACCCAAGGATCCTCCATTGTCTTCTTCCCTCACCCTTTGCTTCCCCATCTGCCCACTCCCCCTTGTTTCTTTATAAAGTGGAGAGTGCTATATTCTTCATGGTATATAGGTAGTGTTGCCTACTGAACCCATTACAGATACGAGTAGGTTTTCAGAACTGTGAACCCTCCTCCCTCCTAATGCCTCTGTGTCTTTTCTTCTTTTGCACCTAATTTATATAACATGTTTACTATTTTTACCTTGATTCTTCCAATCTTTTTTTGAATTACCCTATTGTTGATGTTAATCTTAAACATATAGTATACATTTTTCTGTGTAAAAAAACAAAACAAAACAAATTTATCTGTGTTGGTTTTGTCCAATGTTAAGTTCTTTAAAATTTATCTTTCATATTAACTCATATATTACATTTTTTGTTAAGTTTGGGTTGGGTTGAGAGAAAATCCTGAAAATCTGCAAGTTTCTTGAAGTTCCATTTTTTTTTTCTGATTCAAAATTATTGATAATTTTGCTGGATATTATATTTTTGGGCACAGGCCTAGTTCTTTTGATTGTCAATAGCTATGATTTCAGGACCTCCAGTTTTTTTATTGTAGTTGCTGACAAATCTTATACTAGTCTTCTTTTTTTTTTAATTTTAATTTATTTGCAAAAACATATGTATGGGTAATTCTTCAATATTAGCCCTTACATAGCTTTGTTACAAATTTTTCCCCCCTACTCCCCACCCCTCCCCTAGATGGCAGGATGTTAATTATGTTAAAATACATATTATGTTAAAATACTTGACAGATCGAATATGTGTATACATATTTTTACAGTTATCTTACTGTGCAAGAAAAATCAGATCTACAAGAAAAAAATCTTAGAAGGGAAACATAATGCCAGCAAACATCAATACAGAGCATGAAAATGTTATGTTGTGGTCCACATTTCACATCCCTCTCTCTGGGTGTTTATGGCTTTCTTCAGTGAACAATTGGAAGTGGTTTGAAACATTTCACTGTTGAAGAGAGCCATGTCCATCAGAATTGATTGTCATATAGTATTGTTGTTGCCCTGTATAATGATCTCCTGGTTCTGCTCATTTCACTCAGCATCAGTTCATGCAAGTCTCTCCAGGCCTCTCTGAAATCGTCCTGCTGGTCATTTCTTATAGAACAATAATATTCCATAATATTCATATACCATAATTTATTCAGCCATTCTCCAATTGAAGGGCATTTATTCAGTTTCCAGTTTCTCACCACTACAAAAAGGGCTGCTCAAACATTGTTGCACATGTGGGGCCCTTTCCCTCCTTTATGATTTCTTTGGGATATAAGCCCAATAGAAATGCTGCTGGGTTCAAAGGGTATGCACAGTTTGATAACTTTTTGAGCATAGCTCCAAATTGCTGTCCAGAATGGCTGGATCCGTTCACAGCTCCATCAACAATGCATCAGTGTCCCAGTCTTCCCACGTCCCCTCCAACATTCATCATTAACTTTTCCTGTCATTTTAGCCAATCTGACAGGTGTGTAGTGGTACCTCAGGGTTGTCTTGATTTGCATTTCTCTGATCAATAGTGATTTGGAGTCATTTTCATATGACTACAAATTGTTTTAATTTCATCATCTGAAAATTGTCTGTTCATATCCTTTGACCATTTATCGATTGGAGAAGTGGCTTGAATTTTTATAAATCTGAGACAATTCTCTATAGATTTTAGAGATGAGACCTTTATCAGAACCCTTAAATGTAAAGATGATTCCCCAATTTATTGCTTCTCTCCTAATCTTGACTGCATTGGTTTTGTTTGTACAAAACCTTTTTAACTTAATATAGTCAAAGTTATCTATCTGGTTTTCAATTAAGAGTTCCAGTTCTTCTTTGGACATAAATTTATTCCATCTCCATAGGTCTGAGAGGTAAACTATATTACGTTCCAATAATTTACTTATAGTATTACTCTTTATATCCAGATTTTATCTTGGTATGTGGTGTTAGATGTGGGCCAAGCTCTAATTTGTTCCACACTAGTTTCTAATTTTCCCAGCAGTTTTTGTCAAATAGTGAGTATTTATCCCAGAAGCTGGGGTCTTTGGGTTTATCAAAGACTAAATTAATATAGTTATTGCCTAGTTTGTCTTGTGATTCTATCCTATTCCACTGATTGACTACTCTGTTTCTTAGCCAGTACCAAATGGTTTTGATGACCGCTGCTTTGTAATATAGTTTTAGATCTGGTACAGCAAGTCCACCATCATCAGCCTTTTTTTTCATTAATTCTCTTGAAACTCTTTACCTTTTGTTCTTCCAAATGAATTTTGCTACTATTTTTTGTAGATCTGTAAGATAATTTCTTGGGAGTTTGATTAGTATGGCACTAAATAAGTAAATTAGTTTGGGTACTATTGCCATTTTTATTATATTCGCTCAGCCTACCCATGAGCATTTTAAGTTTTTCCAATTGACTAGGTCTGATTTTATTTGTGTGGAAAGTGTTTTGTAGTTTAGTTCATATAGTTCTTGACTTTCCCTTGGCAGATAAATACCCAAATATTTTATACTATCAACAGTTATTTTGAATGGAATTTCTTTTTGTATCTCTTGCTGCTGAACTTTATTGGTAATATATGAAAATGCTGATGATTTATGTGGATTTATTTTGTATCCTGCAACTTTGCTAAAGTTGTGAATTGTTTCTAGTAGTTTTTTAGTTGAGTCTTTAGGGTTCTCTACGTATATCATCATGTCATCTGCAAAGAGTGATAATTTGGTTTCCTCATTACCTACTCTAATTCTTTAATCTCTTTTTCTTCTCTTACTGCCAAAGCTAACATTTCTAATACAATATTAAATAATAATGGTGACAGTGGGCAGCCTTGTTTTAACTCCTGATCTTATTGGGAATGGTTCTAGTTTGACTCCATTACATAGGATGCTTGCTGAAGGTTTTTTTTTTTTTTTATTTTATTTGCATAACATATGTGTGGGTAATTCTTCAACAATAACCCTTACATAGCTTTCTGTTACAAATTTTCCCCCCAACTCCCCACCTCTCCCCTAGATGGCAGGATATCCACTACATGTTAGTTATGTTAAAATATTGGCAAATCGAATATATGTATACGGATTTCCAAACATCATTGTTGTGCAAGAAAAATCGTATCTACAAGAAAGATTTATCAGATAAAGGAAACACTTTGTAAGCAAACATCAGTCAAGGAGTATGAGAATGTTATGTTGTGGTCCACATTTCACATCCCTCTCTGTGGGTGTATATGGCTTTCTTCAGTGAACAATTGGAGGTGGTTTAAAACGTTTCATTGTTGAAGAGAGCCATGTCCATCAGAATTGATTGTCATATAGTATTGTTGTTGCCGTGTATAATGATCTCATGGTTCTGCTCATTTCACTCAGCATCAGTTCATATAAGTCTCTCCAGGCCTCTCTGAAATCATCTTGCTGGTCATTTCTTACAGAACAATAATATTCCATAATATTCATATACCATAATTTATTCAGCCATTCTCCAATTGAAGGGCATCTATTCATTTTCCAGTTTCTAGCCACTACAAAAAGGGCTGCCACAAACATTCTTGCACATGTGGGGCCCTTTCCTTCCTTTATGATTTCTTTGGGATATAAGCCCAATAGAAATGCTGCTGGGTCAAAGGGTATGCACAGTTTGATAACTTTTTGAGAATAGCTCCAAATTGTTCTCCAGAATGGCTAGATCCGTTCACAGCTCCACCAACAATGCATCAGTGTCCCAGCCCTCCCACATCCCCTCCAACATTCATCATTAACTTTTCCTGTCATTTTAGCCAATCTGACAGGTGTGAAGTGGTATCTCAGGGTTGTCTTGATTTGCATTTCTCTGATCAATAGTGATTTGGAGCACCTTTTCATATGACTAGAAATTGTTTTAATTTCATCATCTGAAAATTGTCTGTTTATATCCTTTGACCATTTATCTATTGGAGAGTGGCTTGAATTCTTATAAATAGGAGAGAATTCTCTATATATTTTAGAGATGAGACCTTTATCAGAACCCTTAAATGTAAAGATGATTTCCCAATTTATTGCTTCCCTCCTAATCTTGTCTGCATTGATTTTGTTTGTACAAAAACTTTTTAACTTAATATAGTCAAAGTTATCTATCTGGTTTTCAATTAAGAGTTCCAGTTCTTCTTTGGACATAAATTTATTCCATCTCCATAGGTCTGAGAGGTAAACTATATTACATTCCTCTAATTTACTTATAGTATCACTCTTTATATCCAGATCATGAACCCATTTAGATCATCTTGGTATGTGGTGTTAGATGTGGGTCAAGCCCTAATTTCTTCCACACTAGTTTCCAGTTTTCCCCAGCAGTTTTTGTCAAATAGTGAATACTTATCCCAGAAGCTGGGGTCTTTGGGTTTATCAAAGACTAAATTGCTATAGTTATTGCCTAGTTTGTCTTGTGATTCTATCCTATTCCACTGATCGACTACTGTATTTCTTAGCCAGTACCAAATGATTTTGATGACCGCTGCTTTGTAATATAGTTTTAGATCTGGTACAGCAAGTCCACCATCGTCAGCCTTTTTTTTCATTAATCCCCTTGAAATTCTTGACCTTTTGTTTTTCCAAATGAACTTTGCTACTATTTTTTCTAGATCTGTAAAATAATTTCTTGGGAGTTTGATTGGTATGGCACTAAATAAGTAAATTATTTTGGGTAATATTGTCATTTTTATTATATTCGCTTGGCCTACCCATGAGCATTTTAAGTTTTTCCAATTGACTAGGTCTGATTTTATTTGTGTGGAAAGTGTTTTGTAGTTTAGTTCATATAGTTCTTGACTTTCCCTTGGCAGATAAATACCCAAATGTTTTATACTATCAACAGTTATTTTGAATGGAATTTCTTTTTGTATCTCTTGCTGCTGAACTTTATTGGTAATATATAAAAATGCTGATGATTTATGTGGATTTATTTTGTATCCTGCAACTTTGCTAAAGTTGTGAATTGTTTCTAGTAGTTTTTTAGTTGAGTCTTTAGGGTTCTTTACGTATATCATCATGTCATCTGCAAAGAGTGATAATTTGGTTTCCTCATTACCTTCTCTAATTCCTTTAATCTCTTTTTCTTCTCTTACTGCCAAAGCCAACATTTCTAAGACAATATTAAATAATAATGGTGACAGTGGGCAGCCTTGTTTCACTCCTGATCTTATTGGGAATGGTTCTAGTTTGACTCCATTACATATGATGCTTGCTGAAGGTTTTAAGTAGATAATATTAATCATTTTAAGGAAAAGCCCATTTATTCCTATACTCTCCAGTGTTTTTAATAGGAATGGGTGTTGGATTTTATCAAAGGCTTTTTCTGCATCTATTGAGATAATCATATGTTTTTTGTTAATTTGGTTATTAATATAATTGATTATGCTAATAGTTTTCCTAATATTGAACCAGCCCTGCATTCCTGGTATAAATCCTACTTGGTCATGGTGTATTATCCTGGGGATAACTTTCTGTAATCTCGTTGCTAAAATCTTATTTAAAATTTTTGTACCCTGAAGTCAGGAGGACCTGAGTTCAAATGTGGTCTCAGACACTTCCTACCTGTGTGACCCTGGGCAAGTCACTTAACCCCAATTGCCTCAGCAAAAAGCAAAAAAAAAAAAAAAAAAAAAATTGTATCAAATGGGTCTATAGTTTTCTTTCTCAGTTTTCTTCCTACCTGGTTTAGCTATCAGCACCATATCTGTGTCACAGAAGGAATTTGGTAGTACACCTTCTTTCCCTAATTTTTCAGATAGTTTATATAGTGTTGGGATTAATTGTTCTTTGAATGTTTGCTAAAATTCACATGTAAATCCATCTGGCCCTGGAGATTTTTTCTTAGGGAGTTGATTGATAGCTTGTTCTATTTCTTTTCCCAAAATGGGGCTATTTAAATACTTTATTTCCTCTTCTGTTAACCTAGGCAATCTACATTTTTGTAGATAGTCCTCCATTTCATTTACTTTATCAAATTTATTGGCATAAAGTTGGGCAAAGAAACTCCTAATTATTACTCTAATTTCCTCTTCATTGGAGGAACGTTCTCC
>JAJPUD010019021.1:0-11997 GCA_023553655.1 Myrmecobius fasciatus
TGTGGCTCAATGGATAGAGCACCAGTTGTGGAGTCAGTGGACAATGGAGGACCTGAGTTCAAATCCAGCCTAACACACTTATTAACTATGTGACCTTGGGCAAGTCACTTTACCTGGATGGTCTCCAAAACATTAGCAGTTGGGGAAAGGAGATGAGAAGGGGACTCAGGAAAGGCTTCTTCACTTAGTAGGTGAAACTTGAAGGAAACTAGGGAAACTAAGAGATAGGGATAAAGGAGGATGACACTTCAGGCATGGGAGGTAGATAGGTACAAAGATGGGAAGTAGAGTTTCATGGGAAAAGGAGCAAGAAGACCACTTTGTCTAGACTATGGAGGGCATGAAGAGACATAACAAGGCTAGAAAGAAAGGCTAGAGCAAAATTAAACAGGGATTAAAATGCCAAAGTAATTCCAGAGTTGATAGGGAGCCACTAGTTTACTGAGCAAGGAAATGACATGGTTATGTTCAGGCTTTAGGGATAGTTCCTTGTTATTTTTCTCTTTCAGCAACATAGCCTGAACTGGCTCATCCCCATTTTCCAAAACCCTACCATAGGGTTTACTTTGATCAATGAGGAGAAAAAAAGAGAGATTGGAAATGAGGGGGGGAAAGGAAGAAAGGAAGGGAGGGAGGGAGGGAGGATGAAAGAAGGAAGGAAGAAAAGAAGGAAGGAACAGAAGAAAGGAGGGGAAAGGGAAGGAAGAAAGGAAGGGAGGGAGGGAGAGGAGACAAGGAGAGAAAGAAAGAAGAAAGTAAGGAAAGGAAGAATGGGGGAAAGCAGGGAGAGAAGGTGGGAAGAAAGGTGAGAACAAGAATATAAGCATCTGTTAAGTTTGTTCCAGGCACTGTACTAAGTGTTTTACAAATAATCCTCACAATAATCCTGTCACAATAATGCTGTCATTATTCCCATTTTATGGATGAGATAACTGAGGCTAATCGAGGTTCTGTGACTTGCTCCCAATCACATGACTAGTAAGTGCCTGAGGCTGGATTTGAAATCTGTTGCTGGATCTGAAGTCAGGAAGACTCATCTTCTGGAGTTGAAATCTGACCTCAGACACTTACTAGCTTTTAACTCTGGGCAAGTCATTTAACCCTGATTGCCTCAGTTCCTCATCTGTTTAAAAAAACAAACAAAAAAAAATCTGGAAAATGAAATGGCAAACTACTCCAGTATCTTTACCTAGAAAACCCCAAATGGGGTAAGCAGCGTTCACATGACTGAAATGACTGAACAACAATTCCTGACTCCAGACCCAGGACTCTATCAGTACTGTACCACTTCACTGCTTCTAGATGTCTAGGAAACATTTCTGTGTTTGATTAATGTGCAACATATCTGGAAAAATATGACAAGCAGAGTGTTTCTTTTTTTAATTTTTATTTATTAATACTTTTTTATTTGCAAAACATATGTATGGGTAATTCTTAAACATTAACCCTTACAAAGCTTTCTGTTACAAATTTTCCCCCCTACTCCCCACCCCTCCCCTAGATGGCAGGATATCCACTACATGATAATTATGTTAGAATACTTATGAAATCGAATATATGTATAGTTATTGCCACACATCATTTTTTGTGCAGGAGAAATCATATCTACAAGAAATAATAATCCGATAAAGGAAATACAATGCAAGCAAACCTCAACAGAGAGCATGAAAATGTTATGTTGTGGTCCACATTTCACATCCCTCTCTCTGGGTGTATATGGCTTTCTTCACTGAACAATTGGAATTGGTTTGAAGCATTTCATTGTTGAAGAGAGTCATGTCCCTTAGAACTGATCCTCATATAGTATTGTTGTTGCTGTGTATAATGATCTCCTGGTTCTGCTCATTTCACTGAGCATCAGTTCATGCAAGTCTCTCCAGGCCTCTCTGAAATCGTCCTGTTGGTCGTTTCTCACAAAGCAATAATATTCCATAACATTCATATACCATAATTTATTCAGCCACTTTCCAATTGATGGGCATCCATTCAGTTTCCAGTTTCTAGCCACTACAAAAAGAGCTGCCACAAACATTCTTTCACATGTGGGGCCCTTTCCTTCTTTTATGATTTCTTTGGGATATAAGCCCAATAGAAACACTGCTGGGTTAAAGGGTATGCACAGTTTGATAACTTTTTGAGCATAGCTCCAAACTGCTCTCCAGAATGGTTGGATCCGTTCACAATTCCACCAACAATGCATCAGTGTCCCAGTCTTCCCACATCCCCTCCAACACTCGTCATTATCTTTTCCTGTCATTTTAGCCAATCTGACAGGTGTGTAGTGGTGCCTCAGAGTGGTCTTAATTTGCATTTCTCTGATCAATAGTGATTTGGAGCATCTTTTTATATGATTATAAATAGTTTTAATTTCATCATCTGAAAATTGTTCATATCCTTTGACCATTTATCAATTGGAGAATGGCTTGAATTCTTATAAATATGAGACAATTCTCTATATATCTTAGAGATGAGACTTTTATCAGAACCCTTAAATGTAAAGATGATTTCCCAGTTTGATGCTTCCCTCCTAATCTTGTCAAGCAGAGTGTTTCAATCAGTCAAACCAATAATTATTGCCTGAAAACCTGATATACGTCTGGCATTATAAGGAGATAAAAAGAAATTGGCTATGAGTCCTACCCAGATAAACTTATACTCCGATTAGGGAGATAAAACATAATGCAATTAGAAAACAATTAAGTATTAAACTATAAGCTACAAGACAGTAAGTGCACTAGGATTTCTGAGAAGGGAGGGATTCATGTAGTTCAGCACTGTCAGAGAAGGTTGGGAAGAAGCAGGACTGAACCTGTGCCTTGAAGCACTGACATGGCTGAGATGAGAAGAAAAGAGATAGGGGTATACCTGTTCAGAGTTTGGGTGTGGAGACATCATGAGCAAAGGATGAGAAGCAAAGATGTAGGAGGCATATATTTGGGACAATGAAGGCCTGGCTGGAACAGAGGATGTATGATAGGGAATCATTGTTGTTTGTTGTTGTTCCTCCTTTTCTCTAACAGGACCAATGACATCAGGAGGGTGATGTCTTGACTTTCAAGTAAATTGGATTTAAATGAAGTGAAAAGTCCTCAGCGTCATTCTTTCTTCCAGAGTCATCAGAGTCCAGTGGCAAAAACATAGGTCAGGATGACCAGTTATGGCCCCAGATGCAATAAGAGACCCTGGCTTTTCAAGCTAAGGTCTTTTTCAGGTTTCAGTTTATCTGAGGCAACACCCATTCAGTGACTAAAGGCCAGGTAAAAATTGAGGCAAAGAATTACTTAGTTTGCCTTCACAATCTGAGAAGGAAAGACCTCACAGTTCTTAGAACAGAAACAATTGCTATTTATACTTATTAATCATAAAAAATAATGTTGGACAGAAAGAATGGGTCCAAATTATAAAGGACTTTGAATGTTAGGTAGAAAAGTTTGGATTTGGTAAGGAGACGATAGAGAACCAATGTAGCTTCTTGAGCAGGGGAGTGATGAAATGAAAGGGACCATGATGGGAAGGAGATTAAGGGATGAAGGGGCAGGGGTAAAGACCCAAATGGGAACAGGACAAGTTAGGAGAGCTGCTAATAGAGTTGCTATTGAGTTATTAGTTCCTTTGAGAATTTGATAGCTATGCCATTCAGTGTGTGTGTGTGTGTGTGTATGTACATATAGTATTGCCATTGTTTCATTTTCTGTGGTGCCTTTCAGCATAATGTAGTTTCCTCACTTATCTCTTTTAACTACGTCTATTTTTATTGTTGCCTTGCCTGAGATCATGATTGCCACCCCTGCTTCTGTTTTAGGAAAACTAGCCAGCATCGGTATGCAAGATGGATTGGAGGATGGAGAGCTTGGACTCAGGAAGGCATATTTCTGGTTTTGAGTGGGAGTAGTGTCACAGAAGATCTCATTTAACACTAGAAAAGATCTCAGAGGTCCATCTAATCCCACCCCCTCATTTTACAGATAAGAAAACTGAGGGCCCAAGAGATAAAATGATTTGTCCGAAGTCACACAGGTGTAGAGTTGAAATTTGAACTCAGATTCTCTGATTCTGAAGCCAGCTTTCTTTGAGGGCCCTCATATATATTTATGGGTATAATTTTCATGTCTGTATCCTCTCTCTATGATCTATGAGGAATGCCAACTCCTAGAGGACCAGCTCTAGGGCAGGGATTCCTGGAATCTCTACAGTCAAGCCCCTCTCCTTCCCTCCTTCATCCTGCCCTCTCCCATTTTCCTGACAGCTTGCTTTAACTCTGCAGACCATGTGCATAGTCAAGAATAGCAGGAGGGCTTCCCCAGAACCTCTCCACTCTTTGCAATCTGGGCTTCTGTAAAGCTGTCTTGGAGCAAAAGTGGGAGCAACTCAGAGGTATTTTCTGATAGCTTGTTTCTTCCTTTCCCTCTTCCCAGAGCCCTGAGAATCTAATCCTGAGGCTGAGAGCTGGAAGAACAGTAGCTCAGGACAGTAGCTGAATCCTTCATGCTGATCCTTTGTGACCTCTTCACCTTCACATTCTCATGCTGTCCTAGTTCTGGTCTAGTCCTGAGGGGGGCAGATCAAAGCCTGGGTTATTGAGGGAGGAGGTAGATCTGGAATCTGATTTAAGATTTGCAAATCGCTTGACAAAGGTTATTTCATTTAATCCTGCACAACTCGGAGATAAGTGTTTTTGTTGTCCAATAGTTTCAGTTGTGTCCAACTCTTTATGACCTCAGGTGTTTTCTTGGCAAAAATATATTGGAGGGGTTGGCTATTTCCTTCTTCAGCTCATTTGACACAAAAGGAAACTGAGGCAAACAAGGTCACACAGCTAGTAAGTATTTGAGGCTGGACTCAGCTCTTCCTTGACTCCAGGTACTAAATGCAATGGATATTTATTATTATACCTATTTTACAGCTGAAGAACATGCAACTCTCCCTCCCTCTCCCCCTCCAAGCTTGGTCATTATAACTATATGGAAGGGGAGGGAGATGTCTCAAAAGCCTTAGTATAGCTTTAAACTTTAATAGATGAAAATTGGACTAAGACTTTTGGGACACTCTGTGCAAGGTTCCATTCTGTTTCATAGTCCAATCACCTCTTTTATGGAGATGAGTGGACTGAGCACCAAAGAGATGAAGTCATAGATTTAGAGGTGGAAAGGATCTTAAAAAGCCATTTCCTCCAAACCCCACATTTTACAGATGAGAAAGCTGAAAGGTCCATCAGCTTGTCCAAGGTCAGGCAGGTAATTAGCGGCTGAGCTGGGGACTAGAACCAGAATCCAGGTTTCCAAATTAGCAATTCTTCTTCTTGACTGCCCTCCTGGGCCTGAATCAGATGATGAGCCAGGGCTGTTCCAGACAAATAAAACACTTGGGCTTCATATCATGACAGAATGAATGAAGATGAGAAGGTGAGAATGGGACTCTCACAGTCCCACTCTCTCCCCTGCCTAAGACTCCCAGCTCGAGAAAGGCTCTTCCCCGGCTCTGCCCTCCCTGGACACGTGCGCCAGGCTCCAGCCAGGACCTGGCAGCCGACCCTGCTCTAGGCCAACAAGGTGTCCCGGGGCGGGGACAACTCGGCCGGTCCAGGGGAGGGGCAGTGAGAGAGGTCTCTCCTACCTTGCTCAGCATCCCCAGAAGGGCCAAGTTCAGGTCAGCGCAGGGCTTCCGCCTGCCCCCACCGGCCCTCCCCAATCTGAGGTCATCGCTCTCGGGACTGCCATGACATCTCCCTGTGGCTCCCTCCTCCCCGCTGAGCTCACGGCCTCTCGGCTCTGGCTGGCTCGGGGCATTGTTGTTCTGTCCCCCTCCTTCCCCTGCCGCCGCTCAATGAGCTATTTGTTGGCATGTCCGGGCGCGGGCAGGCGAGGGGCCGGGCATGGCGGGGCCGCCCGCACACAATGGGGATTCCGTCCATTCTGAGCTGGCTGCGGGAACGGTCTCGCTTTGTCCGGCGGGGCCCAAGTCGGAGCCCAATTCCCACCATTTAACAGGAGCCGGAACACGAGGAGGAAGGCTCTGTCATAAGGACAACAATGTCGTCACCCCCGGCCAAGGGGTGGGGGAGGGGGCTGCGTTCTTGGCCTCCTACCGTCTCCCCAAAACGAGGAGGACCGCCTTAGAGGCAGCTGGACCAGGGACTGAGATTTCGTCCTGCTTATAAGGGGAATGCAAGGAGGAGATCAGCCTGGGGGCACTAAGGGACCTGACAAGTGCACACAGTGGCTGGCAGCTCCCCATTCTGTCAGACCCCTTTATTTGTTAGGGCCTGCACTAAATACAGTCGGGGGCTTAGGCCCACTGGTGTTG
Organism: Myrmecobius fasciatus; assembly: GCA_023553655.1. Lineage (NCBI taxonomy): Eukaryota > Metazoa > Chordata > Mammalia > Dasyuromorphia > Myrmecobiidae > Myrmecobius > Myrmecobius fasciatus. Next base: position 6,304 of record JAJPUD010019021.1, read on the forward strand.
CATCTATTTGGGTGGCTCAGCCTTGAAGCAGCTCCCTTCCTTTACCCAGGAACATCTTTTGGGGAACATCTCTGGAGTTGCTTGGCTCCCCGTTACAAAAAGGAGAAACTGAGGCTCCAGTCAGCTGTACTGCTGGAAAGGGACCACTTGCCCAGATATATGGAAGGGGGTTGTACAGTGGGACCAAGAAGGGCAAGACTCAGATCAGGTGCAAAGAAAGGGACTGGTTTGGGCTCCAGTTACAAGGATCAAGCTCGGGGGACCATCCTGGTGTTTGGGCATTTGCTGAGGAAAAGACCCCTGCTTTTCCCCTTGCCCACCCTGCCCTGCTCTGTACCCCCATCCAAAGGACTGCTTGGCCCACTCTGACAAGTGTTTATTTTCCAAGGAACGTCATGGCGTTTCCTCTTGCTTGGAGCTGTAGTCGTTCTCACAGTCCGGGCACTGATGACATCACCAGCCCTTCCTCCCCAGCCCCTAGACAACCCTCCCCACTTCCCCAGAGACATCCCCCCCCCCAGCTGCCCTGGCCATATTGCAACATTCTGCAACTTTGGCTTCCGGATCGGGCACCGGAGGGGAAGAAGGTGGCAAGATGGGTCCTGGAGCACAAGACAAGAACTTCATGGCAGAGGGTTAGGAAACTCCGGGACCAGGGCCTCCCACTCTGTCCCCTGCCTAAGACTCGAAAAGTCACCTCACTACCCGCCTCCTTCCCCCTGAATTAATTCTGAACCCAGCACTCAACCCAGTCTTCTTCTACCCCCATCATAACCCCAATGGGCCCAACTTCCCGCCTGGGCCATGCTCCCACTGTGGTGCTGGCCCTTTAAGGGTCTCTGGAAGCCTGAACAACAGGAAATCCAGGCCTCATTAGGCTGCTAGGGGCTCAGCACAGTAATTAGTGCCCTGAAAACAAAACAAGGAAAAGCAGGTGGTGTCGGTCCCCCCATCTCCTCCCTCCCAACACACAGCCGCCCCTGGCGTGGCCCATTAGTACCCACATCCAGGCTGCTAGGGTTGGTACGCCCCCCCCTTTGCTCTTCCCCAGCGTCAGCTCACATTGACACAGGGGCCCCAGGGTTTAGAAGGCTTCGGGGCTATTGCCCAGGATCTGAGCCAGTCTAGAAGCAGGCATCCTGGCCACTGAGCTCCAATCTCTGGGGGAGATAAAATAACAGAAGAGAAGAAGCTAGGAATTGATATTTATAGGACCCCAAGCTAGACCCCAGGTCAAAAGAAAGTAGGCAGGTTTTCTAGCTTGGACCCTGCTTTCTAGCTGGATGAAGAAGGTCTCCCCTCCTCCAGAGGGGAAAACCAGCCATTGGGGAAGAAATAATGAAGAGGAAGTCTAGATTGGAGTAACCTGGGAAGAGCTTTAAGGGCAGGGGAGTAGAGGACATACGTCCTGAGCTCTGAAGATCCCATTTTTGAGGAGAAAACTGAATCTCAAAGAAGGGAAAAGGCTACTATGTGTGTTGATTTTCAGTTCCATACTCATCCATCCACAACTCTGTATGACCCAGGCTAATCCTTTGGAGGAATATGGGTGCCCAGCAGGTTTTGGCCCAGATTTCGATGCCAGGTCCCCAATAGATTCATGGTCTTGGACCCAGTCCTGATTCCTCCCTGCAAACCAGGGCTCCTTGTGGTAGGTGGAGATCGAGGAAACTATGTGATTGTACCTTGCTCTTTGATCTAGCTCTGGGAAAGTAACCATGAATTACTGGGAAAAGCCTAGCAGGTTAAGACTAGAAAGAGTAGGAGGGGGAGATTTAGCATGGACTTTGGCAGGTGCTATTCCTAAGTAAATTTCCTTGTCCAGTCAGCTGGAGTCTAGACCATCCTCTCCCTTCCCTTCCCTCTTCTTTACATCTTCCCTTAGTTTCCTTGTTGTCAGTCCCCTCATATTCTTAGCTATGCTCATTCTTGTTATTGCTTCCTTTCTTGACAGTGTGGAAGGTATTGGCATCTCATACCCAACTTAATCATCAATCAACAATATAAGTGCCTATTTTGTGCCAGGTACTGTGCTGGGTACTTAGGAGATCAGGGTTTGAATTCAGTAACAAAGATGAGCATCTCAATGCTGGATACTGCCAGACCTGGGGAAGAGCTACTTGACCTGGGTACCTAACTCCTGGTTAATGTCCATGAAGCTATACTTAAAAAAGAAATTACTGATGATATGGATTATGGGGTCATAGAATCATTAATATCATAAATTTAGAACTAGTAGGGACCTTCAGGATAATCTAATTCAACCTCATTTTACAAATGAGCAAACTGAAAGCCAAAGAGTGGATTAAGTGACTTACCCTGGGGAAAGACAGATAGCAACCAGGTCTCTTTAAACATGCTTTTGGTTTCTTTGGTTCTAGGGAGTTATGGATAAGTATGCACTCCTACAATTATTCATTCAAAAGGTGATAGTAAAAACAAAGTCAGCGCGTTCCCCCTTTCTCCCCATTTCTGGACTCAATTCAATTCAACAAGTATTTCTCAAACCTTTTCTATAATATTGGAAATATTATAGAAGACAAAAAAGACAAAAAAAAATCAAAAACCTAAAACATATGGGCAGTGTATGAAAGCAAGGAGTATCAAAGATCCTGGAAGGGTGAGGAAGAATGGATTTTGGGTGGGAAGAAAAGGATCTGGAGATATAACTCTGAGAAAAGAGTAAAGAGAATAAGCTGGGGCTAACAAAAGAGCCTGAGATTGTTGGCTTTGTTGAGATGATCATAGGATCAGAAGAATCACAAATCCAGTTCTGCTTCCCCTATCCCCTCCCATGCACACACCACCACCACTACTACCAGGAACAATTTTACTGATGAGGAAACTGAGCTGGACAGGGCATTTTGCTGGAAGAACAGGGGGAAAAGGGTCATCAGGGAATTTTTGCTGGCAAAATCCAGGGGATGCTGACTCAGAATTCAGGTGGATTTGAAAGGAATGATTTTGACCTGAAGTTGAAAGGGATTGGACCAGGGGTTCAGAAATAAAAGTACCTTGCTTCTCAATCAGCCTGAAAACCAAACCAAACTCAAAAAAAAATTTTTTTTCAGCCCTAGGAGGTGAATTTCTTCATTCTTTTCCTGGTTTAATCTTAGTCATGGAGTACAGAGTGGCTAAAGTGCAAGATTTATTGTCAGAAGACTGAATTTTGAATTTTGTTTCTGACACTATGTGATTCTTAGCACTTCAGTTTATCTTCTTCAGCCTCAGTTTCTTTATCTGTAAAATGGGCATAATCATACTTCCCTCCTCATGCTAAGAGGCAGCATGATGTGGTGGATAAAGAACTTATCTTGGAGTCAAGAAGACCTAGATTTCAAATCATGTTTCTGATGCATACTTGGCAAGTCATCTAGCTTTTAAATGCTCTAGTCAATTGTCTAAGAGTATAAAATGCAGAAAAAGTGAAAATCGATAAGAGGAGTTTCTTTATCTGAGAGTTCCTATCAAAGCTTCTTAAACTGTGGGTCATGACCCCATATGGGGTCACATAACTGAATGTGGCAGTCATAAAATTATGAGTTATTATCAGTAAATGTTTGATTTGTATACCTGTTTTATATACCTATATACCCCAGGGGCTCACATAAAAATTTCCCTGGTGAAAAGAGGTTGTAAGTGGAAAAAATTTAAGAAGCTCTGACTATATCATTAGTGAAACCAAAGATTTAGTCCCTTTCTCCCCACAATGTGAAGTTCATCAATTTGCAAACTTTATAGAGGTAGATAAGTATCAATTTTTTTTTATTGTCCAGGATTACATAGGTCAGAATTGGAAGGCACCAGTTATTTTTTTTTTCAACTTGGGAAAGACAATTTGATAGATACACTGTTCTCAGTCAGAAAGAATACAATCTGTCCAGGATATCTAAATGGTCAATGGCACATAACTGTGGGTAAATTAATCTCAGCCAGTAGATTTTCTATTAAAAGAAAGAATTGTCCTTTGTCGGGAAGAGTTTGAATGACATTCTCTGTCAAATGGAATAGGTAAGAGCTCTGGATCATGTAGGAGTACTAGTAAAGTTCTATATAGAGTAACATCTTCAAAACTTTGGCCAGGTGTCACTAGGGATCACCAGGGATCTGCTATCCCACATCTTTGCCCCTGTGGCTTCCATGATTATCATGGTCAGTCCGCTTGGATCTTTATCTCGTTTTTCTCCTCTTGTCCTTCAGCTTGGTTCTCATGGCAAAGTAAAAAATAATAAGATGCCACTGAGGACAAGAACCTGTAATGTATCTTGTCTATATGTAATTTGTATCTTTAAAGTTGTCCCTTATGCCTTCAATTTTTCAGATTTGTGACTTTATCAATGTGGGTAATCCCACAGATTACACCTTCTCCACACCTAAGTATCTTGTGGCCAAAACAATCATCACCTATGGGGCATCATTTAGTGATGAGTCCCTTCCTTAATGCTAGAGGAAAAAATATTTGAGATAATTAATTAGATTCTAAGGGCTCTATACCCAGTAGAGCTAGCATGTAACTTTCCCTCTATGTACATCAGTTTTCTCATCTGTAAAATGGAGATAATAGTACAACACTGATTTTGGTATCAGAAAACCTGGATCCAAATCCTGACTGTGCCAGTTATTATTTCATAATCCTATTAGAACAGTCACTTAATCACCCTGCTTTCATTTTCTTCAATTATCAAAAAAAAGGAGTTAATAATAACTTTTATATAGTCTTTATTATGTGCCAGATACTGTGCTATGTGCTTTACAAATATTATTTCATTTGTTCAGCAACAACAACCATGAAAAGTAGGTACAATTCCCATTTTACATATGAAGAAATTGAGGCAAATAGGGTTAAGTGACTTGCCCAGAGTCACACAGCTAATAAGTGTTTGAGGAAAGATTTTCATTCAGTTGATTGGATTAGATTAACCTCAAAGGTTTGGTGTCCCTATAAATTTGTGATTCTGTGACTTTTTTTTCAGTGTTGGTGAGCATCAAAAAAATCTTGCACTGATTAAGTATGGATCATAACATAGTATTTTCACTCTTTTTATTGTTGTTTGCTTGCATTTTGTTTTCTTTCTCTTTTTTTCCTTTTTGATCTGATTTTTCTTGTGCAACATGATAAATGTAGAAATATGCAGAGAAGAATTGCACATGTTTAACATATATGGATTACTTGCCATCTAGGAGAGGGGAGGGAGAGGAAGGAGGGAGAAAAAAAAATTTGGAACGCAAGGTTTTGCAAGGGTGAATGTTGAAAATTACCTATGCATATGTTTTGAAAATTAAAAAAACCCTTTAATAAAAAAAGAAAGACAAAAAATAAAAAGTAAAAAAATAAAATCTTGCACTGGTAAAGACAGGGATTTAGTGAGATTTGGAATCAGAAGATCTGGGGTCTGCTACTTGTTTTATGGATTAGTTTGAGCAAGTAATTTCATCTTTTGGGTTGTCGGTTCCTTCATAAAATAAATGTTAGACACAATGACTTCTAAAGTTATTTCTGGCTCTGAATTTGACACTGGAATTCAACAAAGTCTCATTAAGCTCCTACTATGTGCCATTCTAGATTCTGGGGATTGAAGATAAAAAAGGAAATTACTCTTGTCCTCAAGATGCTTATGTTCTCCTTTGAAATCCTGTTATCCTATATCAAGGGATATTTAAAGGTGAGAGCTATTTTTATCAAGCTATTTTAAG
>JAJPUD010019021.1:12007-27376 GCA_023553655.1 Myrmecobius fasciatus
AGGGCTTCCCCCCCACAAAAGTTCTTCGAACTGTCATCCTTCTACCCTCCCCCACCTCTTTCAGTCTGGCCGGATAAGATGAGTCTCCTCTTTGAGCTCTGCCTGCAGCTCTCCCAGGCTGAGGACTTCTTAGCCTCCCTCTCTGGACATTGTTTTCCACCTCAGGAAGTCTCTGATGCCCTGAACTGGATTTTGTTTTCCTTGTTATCGGGACAACTAATATTTTTTCCTGTGTGGAAAAAAAAAAAAAAAAAAAAAGAATTTTCCCAAGCAGATTACAGCTATTGGTATGGGGGGGAGGGGAAGGAGTATATGAGGCTGAGTCCTCCTCCTCCTCCTCTCCCCAGCCCCCAAGCCATATGACTGTTCCTTTTGAATGAAGGAGATGGCAAAAGCATACTGCTTGAGACCTCATCCTATGTGTGATACAAGATGTGATGCCCAGCATTTCAGGCAAATGGGAAAAAAGGAAAAAAAGATCAGAGTCCATGTAGATTCCTGGATCCCTTTTCCCTTTGCTTAGTTTTCCAGGTTGGCCCTCAGCCTAGACATAGCAGAGTAAAAAGGGGGGTAGAAGGAGCTAAGAATCATTTAGTTCTTTGACCATTTCTAAACAATTTCAATATTGGTATTGTGAGCAATTCCCAACAAATTGAAATCCTATTAAAGAAACTGAATCCTATCAATGTTAACATTTTCATTATCAATGAAACAAGAAGATAGAAGGAAGCTTTAGCTAAATGAAAGGGCAGCTCACTGGTTCTTCTTGGAGAGACTGGGAAAGGAATAGATTTATTAATTGTCCAAAAACAAGAAGAAACATTATTCTATGGGACATTTCAATAAACATTTTCAAAAAGAGTAAGAGGAAGATAATTTCAGCTTATTGATACCTGTTGTGAGAAAGTAAAGAAATTCAACAAATAACTCTAAATTATATTGATGTTAATATTCAGCAATCTCAAAGTAAAGAATAAAGTAGAATGTAAAGATAAGAATAGAAAGGTAGAATAGGATAGGGAAAATATGGTAGAAAATATCATTTGAGATTAAGAAGGGGGAAGGTAATACCAAGAACTTTAGAATACACAGAAACCTCATACTGACATGTCATGAATTCAGTAACTCCTCTATGAAGATGTCAGATCTAAACATCCAGCCCTAGCCTCTTCCCTCAGTTGCAGTAATGAATTGCATGTTGCCTTTTGGACATGATGTCCCGTAGATATCTTCAACTTGACCGACATCTCCAAAACAAAATTCCTTATCTCCAATCTTCCATTCAGTTGCCAAGGTGATTTTTCAAAAGCAAAAATAAGACATGTCATTCTTCCCACTCCTACCCCCCACTTGGGATGCTCTGCACCCTCACACTTGCCTCCCCGGTTTCCTTCCAAGCCTCAGCTCAAATCCCATCTCCTGTACCAAGGGAGATTTCTCTAGTTCCTCCTTTCTTTCCCACCCACCTTCAGCTACCTTCTTTTTGCAAAATGCCTTCCATATTTTCTACAGGTCTTGCACACATCTAGTTATTTACAGATTCTCTTCTCCATTAGAATGTAAGCCTCTTATCACAAAAAAGAGAAAAGGACCCACATGTGCTTAAATGTTTGTGGCAGCCCTTTTTGTAGTGGAAAGAAAATAAAAACTGAGTGGATGCCCATCAGCTGGAGAATGGCTGAATAAATTATGGTATATGAATGTCATGGAATATTATTGTTCTATAAGAAATGATCAGCAGGATCATTTCAAAGAGGCCTGAAAAGACTTAGATGAACTGATGCTAAGTGAAATGAGCAGAACTAGGAGATCATTATACAGAGTAACAACAAGATTATGAGATGATCAGCTGTGATGGACGGGATGAAGTATTCAGGCCTGTTCCAATAGATTTGTGATGGAGAGAGCCATTTGCATCCAGGAAGAGGGCTATGGAGACTGAATGTGGACTACAACATAGTATTTTCACCTTTGTTGTTGTTTACTTGCTTTTTTGTTTTCTTTATCCCCCTTTTTGATCTGATTTTTCTAGTGCAGCATGATAAAAATGGAAATATATTTAGAATTGAACATATTTAACCTTATATTGGATTTCTTGCTATCTAAAAGACAGAAATGGGAGAAGGGAAGGAGAAAAATTTGGAACACAGAGCAGCTAGGTAGTGCAGTGGGTAGAGTACCAGCCCTGAAGTCAGGAGGTCCTGAGTTTAAATTTGGCCTCAGACACTTAACACTTCCTAGTTGTGTAACCCTGGGCAAGTCACTTAATTCCAATTGCCTCAACAACAACAAAAGAAAGAAAGAAAGAAAGAAAAGAAAAAAAAAGAAAAAGAAAAATTTGGAACACAAGGTTTTACAAGGGTGAATGTTGAAAACTATCTTTGCATGTATTTTGAAAATTAAAAAGCTTTTATTTATTTATTTTTAAAATTTTATTTTATTTGCAAAACATATGTATGGGTAATTCTTCAACATTAACCCTTACATAGCTTTCTGTTACAGATATTCCCCCCCAACTCCCCACCTCTCCCCTAGATGGCAGGATATCCACTACATGTTAATTATGTTAAAATATTTGGCAAAACGAATATATGTATACATATTTCCAAACTTATCATTGTTATGCAAGAAAAAACGTATCTACACAGAAGATATATCAGATAAAGGAAACACAATGTAAGCAAACATCAATCAAGAGTATGAGAATGTTATGTTGTGGTCCACATTTCACATCCCTCTCTCTGGGTGTATGTGGCTTTCTTCACTGAACAATTGGAACTGGTTTGAAACATTTCATTGTTGAAGAGAGCCATGTCCTTCAGAATTGATCGTCATATAGTCTTGTTGTTGCTGTGTATAATGATCTCCTGGTTCTGCTCATTTCACTCAGCATCAGTTCATGCAAGTCTCTCCAGGCCTCTCTGAAATCGTCCTGCTAGTCGTTTCTCACAGAACAATAATATTCCATAACATTCATATACCATAATTTATTCAGCCATTCTCCAAATGATGGGCATCCATTCAGTTTCCAGTTTCTAGCCGCTACAAAAAGAGCTGCCACAAACATTCTTGCACATGTGGGTCCCTTTCCCTCCTTTAAGATCTCTTTGGGATATAAGCCCAATAGAAACACTGCTGGGTCAAAGGGTATGCACAGTTTGATAACTTTTTGAGCATAGCTCCAAATTGCTCTCCAGAATGGTTGGATCTGTTCACAGTTCCACCAACAATGCATCAGTGTCCCAGCCTTCCCACATCCCCTCCAACATTCATCATTAACTTTTCCTGTCATTTCAGCCAATCTGACAGGGGTGTAGTGGTACCTCAGGGTTGTCTTGATTTACATTTCTCTGATCAATAGTGATTTGGAGCACCTTTTCATATGACTACAAATAGTTTTAATTTCATCCTCTGAAAATTGTCTGTTCATATCCTAAAAAGCTTTTATTTAAAAAAAAATGTAAGCCTCTTGACAGCAGAGACTGTTTTTGCCTATCTCTGCATTATCCCCAGTGCTTAACATAGTGCCTTTCATTTCTCTAGAAACTTACTAGAATTTCTTTACCACCATCATCCTTTTAGCTCTTTTTTATGGGTTATCTTTCCCCACTAGATTGTGAGTTCTTGAGCACAGAGAATGCCTTTCTATTTCTATTCCCAAAGATACAAAGTGCACTGCTTGTTGTCTGCATTTGACTTCCCTTTTATAGTGTATAATACATATTGAATGAATGCTTTCTTCAAGAAGACAGTCAAGATGTACTGGACAAGAACATGAATAGCAAATATCGTGAAAATCAACTTGACTATATTCTTAAAAGTAAACTACTAGTATGGTAGTTATCTCCAAATCAGGTTCATCAGGACCATCAACTTGCTAGAGCAAAGATAAAAATTCATACAGAATTGGGGAAAGCATAAAAATGAGAAAATAAAGTTTGTAGTTACAAGTCAAACATGAAAAATTTAAACAGGCTATTGATAGGTATGTGTGAGGAGATATGTGTGAAAGAGAGACAGATAGAGAGACAAAGAGACAGAGACACACAAAAAGAAACAGTCAAAGAAACAGAAACAGAGAGAAAAAAAGAGACAGAGATGGAAACAGAGCCAGAAAACAAAGACAGGAGAAATAGAAAGGCAGGGACAGAGACAAAGACAGAGGAAGAGACACACAGAGAGAGAGACAAAGAGACAAAAAGACCAGAGAAAGAGACAGAGCATGAGAGAATGGATAAAGAAAAGATATTGAAACAGATTATTACCATTTTCTAAGGACATTTTTTGTTATTGAGTCATTTCAGTTGTCTGATTCTCTGACCCCACTTGAGGTTTTCTTGACAAAGATACTAGAATAGTTTTTATTTCTTTTCTTAGTTAATTTTACAGATAAGGAAATTGAGTCACACAGGGTTGAAGTAACTTGCCTAGGATCATATAGCCAGTGAGGCTGGATTTGAAGTCAGGAAGATAGATCTTCCTTTTTTTTTAATTTTTAATTTTTATTTTCCCAGTTACATGTAAAAAAAACCCAACTTTTCTTTTCTGGTTATACATGTACATTAATTTTTTTTTACATATTTCCTTATGAATCATGTTGAGAGAGAAAAATCAGAACAAAAGGGAAAAACCACAAGAGAAAAAAAAACAGAAGGAGAAAAGAAAATGAACAGTGTTGATTTACATTCAGTCTCCACAGTTCTCTCTCTGGATGCAGATGGCGCTTTCCATCCAAAGTTTATTGGAATTGCCTTTGATCACTAAACCCTTGAGAAGAACTAAGTCTGTCACAGTTGATCATTGCACAACATTGCTGTTGCTGTGAAAATGTTTTCCTGATTCTGCTTGTTTCACTCATCATCATCAGGCCTTTCTAAAATCAACCTACTCATAATTTTCCTAGTACAATAATATTCCATTATTTTCACATACCATAATGTATTTAACCCATTCCCCAAATGAGGGGATCTACTCATTTTCCAATTCTTTGCCACCACAAAAAGGACTGCTACAAACAATTTTGCACATTCTTCTTGCACTTCTTTTATGATTTCTTTGGGATACAAACCCAGTAGTGGCATTGCTGGGTCAAAGGGTATGCATAGTTTGATAATCCTTTGCGTATAGTTCCAGATTGCACTTCAGAATGGTTGGATCATTTCATAACTCCACCAATAATGCATTAGTGTCCCAGCTTTCCCACATTCCCTTCAACATTTATCATTATCTTTTCCTCTCATCTTAGCCAGTCTAAGGGGTGAGATGAAGATGGGTCTTCCTGACTCCAAGCTCTGCACTCCTAATGTTGCTCACAGAAATTTAACTAATGTAAATCAGTTATTACAATTAGCAGACAAATGAGATTAGAAAACATACCAGTCAGAAAACATGTCATTTCAAGCATGTTTTAAAATTTTCTTTATTATTCTTGGATTTTTGTCTGTGTTTTTTGTTGTAACATAGTTAATATGAAAATGCTTTATATGACTAAACATGTATAATCTATATCAAATTGCTTGCCTTCTCAAGATTGGAGGAAAAGAGGAAGGGAAAGAGAGAATTTAAAATTCAATTTTTTAAATAATGAATCAAAAAAATTTTTTATATGTAATGAAGAAAAAATAAAAAATTAAATGTTAAAAAATGTCATTTCCTGATCAAGGGGGAAATATGGAAGCCAAGGGCAAGACTGATTTACAATATAAATTTATCTGAAAAATCAAACAGAAGAAGTAGCACTATATCACAAAACAGTAAGAAGTAGTGAAGGGAAAAACAAATTCATACATAAAAAAGACCCCCTTAAGTCAAGTCATTGTGAAAGTATTTTAAAGATGGAACTGAAAGCAGGACAAGAAATGGATGTGGAATAGCAAAGATATGTCAAAATTTCTATTAAAAAAAAAAAAGAAAAAAAAACCCAACCCAGTTCTTTTCTCCACAGTGAAACCATTACATTTGAATTCTCATACCAAGGACCCTGGTCTTCTATATAAGGAAATACAAATAAAACTAAAGAAAGCAAGTATGAGAAGAGAACTTGGTCCAGACCAAATATACAGGATAGAGACCTATTTTGGTCACCACCTATTTTTGAGGTCATTAAGAAATCAATTCTTGAGATATCTGAAAGATGGAAGGATGCCAAATAACAAAATGTAGACATCTTTATTTAATCCCCAAAGGTGATTCAGATAAGGTGATTCAATAACTTCTGACTCATATACCTATTTTTTCATCTTCATGAAAACCCTTTACACATTTTTGAGGGTAAAATTAATGAAAGAATGAAAAAGGAATAAGTAGTTTTACATGAATTTTTTAAAATTTCTGTTTAGAGCACCAACATCCTTCCAGTCCCTTAAAATTCGAAAATTTGATGTTATCCTTTCACTTTACATTTTCAATCCAATGCCAAATTTTATTGTTTCTACTTTTCCACAACATATCTTGCATCTTTCCCCTCCACCTACAAAGCTGCCTCCTGGTTCAGATTCTTATCTATTGATTCTTGCCTACACAGCTCCCACAGCTTCCTAATTGGGCTCCTTTACCCAAGTCTCTCTTCTTTCCAATCCATCCTCCTCACAATCATCCAAGCGATTTTCCTCAAGTATGGGTTTGACCACTTGTTGACCTTTACTCAATAAACTCCAATGGCTCCCCATTTTCTCTGAGATGAAATAAAAGCTCCTCTGTTTAGTTTGTAAAGCATGTTACAACCTGACCTAGCTGTCCTACTTTATTATACACTCTTGTCCTTCTCACAATCGAAAATCCACTTAAACTGGTCTTCTTGCAGTTCCTCACAATACCATATCTCTGTCCTATAGCCATTCCCTATGTTCAGGGGTGTGCTGGAACCAGCTTGAACAAGCTCCTGAAAGCCGATTATTAAATCTTCAATGTTAGCTTTTACTCAAAAGGCAAACCTATGAATCAGGGCTTGATTTGTTGTTTTGCTTGAGTGTCTATACTAAGAAAATGTTAATGATGTTAATAAAGTTAAATTTAAAAGTATGTGGTTATTACATTTTTCCCCCCTATGGAGAGACAGTTGTTGAAGATTTACCGGTTTATTCTGCTTGTGCCTGGAGTGCATTCCCACTTTACTTCCACCTCTTAAAATCCCCAGTTTCCTTCAAAATTATTTTCAAGTGCTACCTTCTAAATAAAGCCTTTCCTGATCACCACCACCCCATCCCCCAATTCCTAGTTCCCTTCCCTCAAAAACTTATCTGTATTTATTTTGTAGATGTAAATTACTGTCCTTTTAAGGCACTTCCCTTTCACATGAAAACACTTTGTTGCTAAGTTAAGTTTGCTCATTGTTCTAAGAGAAACAGCTACTCTTGACAGATTTCTGAGACAGCTCTATTTTGAATGTGGCAAGCCATAGTATATTGGAGAGATACAGACATGAATGATAAGATGAAAAAGAGAAGGGAAAAGCCAGACTTCAGAACTTCATAAGCTAAGTTAATAAGTAGAAGTGATTAAAAACTATACTTGTGGTTGAGTAGTAAGTCCAATTGATCAGAACAGCTTAGAAGAAAATTAAAGGGATCACTCAAGAAATAAGTTGGTTTGAGAAGTCACACTCAATGAGCTTTTAAATCAAGCACATTAAAAATCAACTCAGTCATAGAAGAATCAAGCTGGTTATTAAGGAACTTTTATGAACAAATCTTTTTTTGTAGCTTTTTATTTTCAAAATACATGCAAAAATAGTTTCCAACATTTATCCTTGCAAAACCTTGTGTTCCAAATTTTTCTCCTTCCCTTCTCTCACCCTCTCCCCTAGACAGCAAGTAATCTAATATATATTAAATATGTACAATTTCCATAAACATCATGCTATCCAAGACAAATCAGATCAAAAAAGGAAAAAAATGAGAAAGAAAAAAAAGCAAGCAAACGGCAACCAAAAAGGTGAAAAAATTATGTTATGATCCACATTCAGTACCGACAGTTTTCTTTCTGGATGCAGATGGCTCTCTCCATCACAAATCTATTGGAATTGGCCTGAATCACCTCAACGCTGAAAAGAGCCACTTAGGTGATCATCACCTAATCTTGTTGTTGTTGTGTACAATGTTCTCTTGATTCTACTCACTTCTATTAGCATTAATTCATGTAAGTCTCTTGGATATGGACAATTCTTGAGGCATAAATAGGATATCAAAGTTTACAATTCAAGAGTTTTGAATTACCCTAATCACACTGATTTTTCTTCTCACAAATATTAATTACAATAGAGAAAGAGTATGACCTAGATTTATGTATGGCTTGTGTTGTATTGATTATTTTTATATTTGCTTTAATACATGAATAACTGTGGTGTTATCATTTCTTTTGCCTTATTTTTAGGCAGCTAGATGATACAGTAGATAGAGCATTGGCTCTGAAGTCAGGAAGCCTTGAGTTCAAATCCATTTTCAGCCTAGCTGTACAATCCTGGACAAGTTACTCAGGATTGTTGTGAGGCTCAAACAAAGCTAATAATTGTAAAGCACAGTACCTGGCACATACTAAGTACTATATAAATATTAGCTATTGTTATTAAGTAAATGGTTACTAGGAGTTATTATTGTGACATATAGGTTTTGTGTAAGTGGAGGCACATTGGTGGAGGCTAACAGAATTAAAGTGGTAAACGGAATGTATTTCCCCCAAACTGGGTTACCCCTAGGATATTGAGAAAATTTGAATTCGGTTGCTTGGTGGTGGACCTTCTAAGAATCCAGATCTTCTAATGTGAAGGCAGGTTGGAGTGAGGGAGACAGCCTGGCAGACCAGAGTAAGTAGGTATTACCGAATTACCAAGCATGGTCCAGTAATGTGATCACCCCCAGCCTCCAAAGCATCTGCTTCTTAACCTCCCCAGGGGACCAGTTTCCAGCCCTGGCTTTTCCTCATCAAAGTTAGGGGTGACTTGGTCTCCAAGGGGAAGATCAAAGGGAGTGGGGAAGTGGAGAACCTGGTTGAGATGGTTTTTGCTTTTTAGACAAACTTGCTAGAGGAGCAGGGTCTGGAAAAGCAACTAGCATTCCTTAAGTATCAGAGAGGGCATAATTAGCTACATCTGAAAAACTGCCCACTTTCCCCAGCTGCAGACTAATCTGGTCACTTGAAGATTAATCTTGCCCACCTCTAGACCACCCCATCCCAATGATGAAGTAATAGGGAGGAGCTGAGAACTCTTAACTCACCTCCTCACTGAAATGTACCAATGGGGATTGACTTGCATTTACCAGGGGAGGTTCAAACATTGTACTGTCAGATCACTCAAAAGTAAACCACATCTGGGTATAAAAGGCCCTTTTGGTCCTCTTTTGGTCTTTGGTCATTGAAAAAGGTCACCTACCCAGTTTATTGATTATTGCTAGCCTAACTAATAAATTTGTGGGGACTATGTGGCACAGTACAGCTAGACCTGGAACCAGAAAGACTCATTTTCCTGACTTCAAATCCAGCTTCAGACACTTATTGTGTGACACTGTGAAAGTCATTTAACCCTTCTTGCCTCAGTTTCCTCATCTGTAAAATGAGATGGAAGGGGCAGTTAGGTGGCACAGTGTATAGAGCACCAGCCCTGAAGTCAGGAGGACCTGAGTTCAAATCCAGCCTCAGACACTTAACACTTCCTAGTTGTGTGACCCTGGGCAAGTAACTTAACCCCAATTGCCTCAGCAAAAAAAAACAAATGAGATGGAAAAGGAAATGGTAAAACCATTCCATTATCTTTACTAAGAAAATCCCACATGGGGTCATGAACAGTCAGATGCAACTGAAAAACAACTGAATAACTAACAAATCAATTGTGCTCAGGTCCCTGGCTTGCAGCTGAGGTGCCAGTGTGACCTATTTTTACTAATGGTGTATGCATCAATGTTATTAGAAATGATATTTTGCTGTTGAGATACCTGTACTTTAGTACCATTTTTACTTGTCACCTCACCCCACATCCCTGTTTGTACACATGCATATACATAGTACATGTACTTTGCTATGGACATATTATCTTTCATGATAGAATGAAAGCTCCTTGAGATTAGGACTGTTTCAATTTTATCTTTGTATTTCCAGGGCTTAACATAATGCCTTCCCCATAGCAGCACCTGGCTTATTAATTGGTTGCAATTCTACAGCAGACCATAGCAGTGTAGTTATACAAGTAACAGAGACAGAGAACATATTATTATACTTATTATTGTTTATGCCAGAAGTGTTTGGCACTGTCATGGAGTTCAAATGGAGGAGAAATTCATTATAGAGTGTGAGGTTCTTGAGAGATACTTATTTTCAGATAATTTTGTGCCAATTGCATCAACACTCAAAAACTGCAAAGACTCCCCCAAACACCCATATTTTTTGTTTGTTTGTTTTTCAACTGGGTATGCTTATTTTGACCAGCCTGGAAAGTATAGCAGGCATTCAAAAACCACTTCCCCTATTGATCATCATGGGAGTTTTGATTTGTTTTGTTACCAACCCAGACTGATTTGCCCTTTTTTGGGCAGTCTGGTGTATACTTCACCCTCCCCACCCTTCCTGCTCTTGGCGAATCAGTCTATTGCTATTGCACTTAAGTTTGGATACTCAACCGGCTTAGCCTACTGAAGTTCAGAACTCCTGAACTCAAAAGATCCATAAGCCTCAGCTTCCCTTATAACAGGGATTACAGGTGTATGCTATCACATTGAGCCAGCGCCTCCTACATTAAATTCAAAATTATTATAAAGCTTTGGTCCACTGCCTTTACCAGAAAAACTAAATGAATGGAGGTTTATTATCCAGATTGCCATGAAGTCAGCTAGACAATTTAAAGAATCTATCTCTATTATGTATGTAGTATGCATGTATGTATCTATCTTTCTTGACCAGGTAAGATAGCTGAACAATAACTTGGGTCCAGAATTGTATAAAATTGAAAGAGAGTAGATTGTACTACATTTGGAACACTGTGTAACGCTTTAAATGATGTGAAGTTTCTCAAAAAAGAATTCCATATTTTCAATATCAATACTATATGGCTGTAAATCATGGAACTCAGTCTCAAGGAATCAAAATTGTAGCTCAGCTAAAGGACAATAGAGAGATGCATGGGGAGGAAATGAGGAGGAAGTTGATAAAAATATGAATCAGTGCAAAAATATATTATCAAATAGATTAAGTATTAGGAATAGGAATAAAGTAAGGTAGCATTTCTCATTCCACTTTGTTAATATGATTACTTTCATTATAATAGCTCAATTAATCTTATCCTACCCTAGTATGGAGCAACTACTATGAACAGAGTCAAGAAGATTTGAGTTCAAATACAGCTTCAAATGCTCACTAGCTGTGTGACCATGGGCAAATCACTTCACCCTGCCTGCCTCAATTTCTTTATCTGTAAAATGAACTGGGAAAGGAAACGGCAAACCACTCCAGGATTTTTGCCAAGAAAATCCCAAATGGGGACATGGAGAGTCCCCAGAAATGACCTAACAACCAAAATTCTCTGATAGATATTACTATGATAGAATGACTGAATCTCAGATTTAAAAGGGGCTTTACAATCCATCAAGTCAAACCAATGCAAGATCATGCATAAGCCAACTGCAGCATATGATCAGTGAGGAGAAGTGACATGAGATGTTTTCAAAGAAAAGCAGAGCTAGACTCAGAAGAAGACCCAGAAGATAGCCTGTGTGCTTTTTTGAGGCTGTATGCAACAAAGAAATATCAAGGGTGAAGCCTACATACAGCATCTGTGAGAGGAATTGGACAAGAGCTGCCCAGGATTAGAAGCTATGGAAAGTTTGTGATCTGCACATTGTGATAGTACCGCCCACATGGATGAGATCAGGGATCTCTAAGTATGGAAGTATCCAAGAGGTAAAGTAGGAGGAGCAGCAACAGAAAGAGCAATAATTGTGGTGCCAAAAGTAAAGCCTCAGTGGGAATTATAGCAGAAATAGCAGTACTTGAAGGTAGAAGTAGGGGTGTGTTGGAGACAGTTCTATCCAGGAAAGCTAATTGTTAAATTTTCAGTGTGAGCCTTGAAAATCATCAAATGTTGGGGCAGCTAGGTGGCGCAGTGGTTACAGCACCAGCCCTGAAGTCAGGAGGACCTGAGTTCAAATCTGGACTCAGATACTTAACATTCCCTAGCTGTGTGACCCTGGGCAAGTCACTTTACCCCAACTGCCTCAGCAAAAAAAGAAAAAAAAAGAAAATCATCAAATGTTGCAAATCATCAAATGTTATAAATTATTGATTTTTCTAGACTTTTAGAAATAGATGGATAAATAATAATGCATTTTAATGTTAATTATGTTAATTATGCAGATTAAATTAAAAAATATGTCCAGCTTAATTGGGGGGGGGGGGCGGGGGAAGGATAGAGCTGGTTGTTAAATATTTACCAGAACTCCCTTGGGCAGAATTATAGATTTAGAGATGAAAGAAGTATGTAAGATTATCAAGTAAATCCCCTTCATTTGTGAATTAGAAAACTGAGTCCAGTGACTTACCCAAATTCACACACACATAGTAAGTGGCAGAGGCAAGATTTGAATCCATCTCTCCTGACTACAAATCTGCTGTTCTTTCTACCTTGTTACTCACTTTTGGTCATGTCTGACTTATTGTGACCCCATTTTTGAGTTTTCTTGATAAAGATACTGGGGTGATTTGCCATTTCCTTCTCCAGCTCAGTTTACAGATGAGGAAACTGAGGCAAACAGGGTTAAGGGACTTGCCCAGGGACACACAACTACTAAGTGTCTAAGACTAGATTTAAACTCAGGAAGATGTCTTTTTTTTTTTTTTTGAACAATGGAATTCCCCAGTAATGGGATTCATTTATTACAATCATAGAATCATGAAACTTTGGAGTTTGAAGAAATGCCAGTAAAAATTTTCCAACCCACACATGAAAAGGAAGCCCCAGTAGGACATTCTTTACAAGTAGCCAGAAGATGTCTTTCTCACTCAAGGTCTAGCACTCTATTCTCTGGACCACTGTTTACTCTACCAGAGTAATAGTAGCAGCAGCAGCAACAGTAGTAGGAGTAAATAACAGCAACAGTAGAAGTAGCAGGAGTTGTGGTTGTAATGTGCACATCTGGAAGGCAAGGGACTTCAGCTCCCACTGGGGCCATCCCAATCCTTCTCAACAGAAGAAAAAAGACTGGCTTAGGCTGGTCATTAGTTCCCTTTAACTCATCTTAAACATTTATCCACAAATATACTCATGTCACGAACACACAAACACACACTCACACACAAACGCAGTCACTCACATCCCTTGGAATAGTTTCACTTTCTAAACTGGGGCGCCTTGGTACTAGGGAAGGTCTGGGTGTGTCTCTTGGGATGATCTATGAACCCTACAATGGAAATAACCCTATTAATAACAACAACCAAAGCCACCAGCACCGTGCCTTTTCTTCTGTCACATACTTTCCTGGTCCTATCAATCTGAGCCTGAGTTGAAGGGTAGGAACAGAAATAGAATGAGTCAATGAAAGCTCAATCTAGTTCTAGTCCACTCCTAGGATACTGGAATAAGCCAGGAATGGCAGTTGGACATTTAGCTATTTAATCCTGTGCAGCTGACAAGTTTCCTAGAACCACATTCTCCTCATCTGTAAAATAGGGTTAATGATACTTGACTACTCACAGTGTAGGTAGCATGAGAAAGTGTAACTGGGGAAATGTGATTGTAAGTCTTAAGAAATTATCAAAATATGAGTTATCACCTTCTCAGGATGCTTTAAACTAGAAATGCTTCCCCAAACCTAGATTTCTCTTCTGAATTTTGCTTGCCTCCTTTTTCCCGTTCCCCACCAGTTTCCCAGCCCTAAAAATCAACCCTCTCTGGATCTTGCCACCATAGTCAGATGCTGGGGACAGTTTGAGGATGCCTGGATTTGATTCTAGTGTTAAGTATTGTTATTATCATGAACTTAACCATTAACAAACATGAACATTTGAGTTTACAAAAAAGGATCTATGAGACCATGACCTCCTCACATACAATTTGTTTATTTTAACATTTATTCAAATATAGTAAGCTTTGGGGTAATAGCCAAAGAGCTTAGGTTTGGAGAGCCAGAAAGACAAGAGTTCTGGTCCTATTTTAGATGTATATTGCCTGTGTTACCCTGAGCATATTTAACCTCCCAGGTGCAGAGAAGGTACCTGACTATGGGTAGAGAGTTCCCAGTATCAATGAAATCACAAAGCCAATCCCTATTCTCTATCTAAAAAGGGACATATAATAGTAATAAAATTGCATAGTTTGTGTCCTTCGTTAGATGTTTTCTTTTTCTGTGGTTTTGCAATGTTCTATTGATGCTTTTTAAACACATTTTTGGGTCTTTCTATCACTACTCTTCCTTGCCCCCAATAAAAGCCCTCTTTCTTTGTATTTTTGCATTTAATATTTTTCTAGTAACATTCAAAACAAAACAATTTTTACATTTTTTTTAAATTTTGAGTTCTAGATTCTCTCCCTTATCCTTATTCTACAATTAAGAAACCATATATGAAGCTATAAAGCCCTCCCTTTTAACAGATGTGCAGTTGAGTAAAAGAAACCAACACATTGACCATGTTTCCTAGATTTAATATTCTATTTTGTCCTTCTGGCCTCTGTCCCTAAATGTGATTGTGGATAGAAAGGCTTGAGGAGAACCTTCTGAATGATTGATATCTTTCAGATACCTTACTTCTTCCACTCCCTAGCCATGCTTGTCTTCTAGTTGACTGGAAGGGCAAGGGCTAGTATTGTTCTTAAGAGGCTTTTGCAGCAGACAAGCTGCAAAGACTGTATCATCCCCAAGGAGAAAAGTCCCTGGCGGGTCCAGGAGCCACAGTGCCTGGAGGCTGCTTCCTCAGCTAGCCAAGGTAAGAAGTGGGGGATTTCCAATAAGCTAATAGGAATTGATTTCAGTTATTGGGAGAAGAGGGCTCCTTTGCTTCCTCAAGCAGAAAGACACTTTGGAGCAGTGGGAGAATCCTTCATGAAAAGGAATAGTTAGCCCCCCCCCTCCAAGCTACTACCCCAAGCTTTCTGGAAGGCAGATGTTAGAGAAGTGAATTAAGGCCTCAGACCTCCAAGCTTTCCTTCTTTGCCATACCCAGAATGTATCGAGCACAATGGGAAGAACCTCAGAGAATAAGGGAGACTTTTGAGTCTTCTTCATGGAATAACAAGATGTCCTTAAAGATGTCCTTTAAGATCATGAATGATATCCCCTGACTCAGGCCTAGGAGGGGGTCCATAGATGGAATCCATCCTGATGGGGCTTGCCAAAAAGAGAAATCCCCCCAAAACACACACACACACACACACACACACACACACACACACAC
>JAJPUD010019022.1:0-27372 GCA_023553655.1 Myrmecobius fasciatus
AAAAAAAAAAAAAAAAAAGAATCTTGTTTCTTTATTTGTCAAATGAGCAGAGCAGGTGATTAGGATGCATTGACCTGTTATTTTCATGAGTGTTTTGTACTCCTTTGGCACTTGATTATTGAATTAAGGTGAATTTGAACCCATTGGTCCAGGGAAGTCCAAAAGGTACTTGGTGTAGAACACCATTGTACTTTCCTGTAGTTGTCTCCTTTTCCACATTTCTAGTACCTCAGGTCTTTTGAATATTTTTGTGCTGTTTTAAGGTTTGCAAGACATTTTTCTAATATTTCATCAGGTTCTCAGACCAACCTAGGGAGATAAGTGCTATTATTATATCCACTTTAGAAATCAGGAAACTAAGGTTGAATGACTTGCAAAGTAGTCACACAGCTAGTGAGTGTCTGAGACAGGATTTAAACTTAGCTTCTGCTGACTTCAGGAGCCCCATAGCAACTGGTGAGATCTTTTATTCAAGACCAGCCGAGCTAAATTTGGATCAGCACAGTCACAGAGGGATGACTACTCTACCATGACAACTCTACAAGACCATCTACTCTGGCACAGACCTGCTGGGAACTTCACAGGAGTGAAGAGAATATTCATGGGGCTACCATGGACGTAAAGGAAGATACCAAGGTCTGCTGTACACGTAGACCTCCTGTGGAAAGTTGGGTGTTTTGTTTTTTTAAACTGAAGATTTGTGGCATCCTGTGTCAAGGACTATTTTCCCAGGAGCATGTTCTGATATTGTGTCTCTGTGTCATTTTGGGGACTCCTGCAATATTTAGATGTTTTCATTATTATATCTGTTATGGTGATCTGTGATCAAGGATCTTTGGTCTTATTATAATTGTTTGGGGGCACCATAAACCATGCCCATATAAGACTATCCAGTCATTCCTGTCCCTCTGTCTATTTTGGGGGCATCTCTATTCCTCTAGACACAAAAATTTTAAAATTAGTTAATAATCCTATAATGGAAGTGGATGGCAGAATCAATTGATGTGACAAACTTCACTCTTGTCTTACTATTGTTAGTAAGTAAATTCACCCCAACTTTCAGCCACCCTGATCAGCCAGCAGCCATTATCATCAAAGTAAGCCCTTCCATCAGCAAAGCGATTCTAATTCAAGGAAGACTCCAAGTGATATTTAACATTTTTTTTAGCAATAAAATATTTTTAATTAAGACATATACTTTTTTTTTTTGGATGAGACAATTGGGGTAAGTGCCCAGGGTCACAGGGCTAGGAAGTATTAAGTGCCTAAGGCCAGATTTGAATTTGGGTCCTCCTGACTTCAGGGCTGATGCTCTATCCACTGCACCATCCAGCTGCCCCTTTTTAAAAACACAATGCTACTGAACACTTAATAGATTACAATATAGTGTAAACATACGATATGCTTTATTCCGATATTCACTTCATTGTGATGGTCTGGAATCAAATCTGAAATATCGCCAAGATATGCCGGCATTATCAGCCGCTCAGCCGTCTTTTTTTTTTTTTTTTTTTTGTCTACTCTGTGTCAGGCAAGAATTTGTTCTTAAGTTAATATTTTAAAGGGGATGAGTGACAGGAGAGACCAAATACAAATACAATTACCTGTACAATAAAATATAAAATCAAATCAGTTAGAAAAGGAGGATATTAACTGGTGGAAGAATGAATAGGATGAAAAAACATCTTAAGGGCTTACTGAGGAGTCAAATGGAATTTTTATCAGCCCTATTCTCATAAGCCTTCACTTGAATTAGTGGAGACAACGAGAAAAAGAAGTTTAGTTTCTAGCCAAATGGAAAGACCTTAAACTCTCCAGGGAATATATATGGAGCCCACGGGTTTTTAAGCTGTTAGTAGGTGGAGTGGTGAGTTCTGCAGCTCATATGATGTCATGGGGATCCTCCATCTCATAGTCTTGGCCTTCTCCCTTGTACATAAACACTTAGTTGGTGTTGGTTGGTTGGCTGGTTGAGTGATATCATTTACAGCACCCATTCATTGACCCTGGACCTTTATGATTTTGGAAAGAGAGAAGGGAATGATTTCTCTATTGGTCTTATCTGCCTAAGCAAAAAAGCCTTTATTAAAAATAGAATCCAAGATACTTTTACTGTAATTAACTCCTAAGAATCTGGAAACCCAAGCAAACCCAACTCATGATCAACACTTGTCAAAATCAAATTCACCACAGCTGAAAGTCGCCTTGGATAATTGTTTACGTTTCCCAGGAGAGGAAACTCAATCCCAAAAAAATGAAAGTACTTCCCCAAAGTCACTCAGCAAAGCTGGAACTTGAAATCCATTTCTCTCAACTTTTAGCCCAGGGCTCTTTCCACATGGACAAGCAGTGCTGAAGCATTTTTCTCTTCATAATTTTCCATTCTGCTGAATATCAGATAAAACAAGAGCTCCTTCAAACCCTGTTTAAATGACAAATTAAGACTTAATGAGTTGTGAGTTATGGAGTTACCCTCTCAGAACTGAAACAAATTACGATTTTGTCTCAGTTTTAAAAAATAGTATTTTTTTCCTTTTCTTTTCAAAATTTCCAATATTTCTTTAAGAAGATGTTTTTATCTTTGTAGAAAGAATTTTTTTATTTTTATATCAGTCATCAAAAATTAAACAAAAACATCTAATGAAATTATATCTGTGTCTAATAATAGTAGTAGAAAGTAATAGCTGCTGCTAATATCTATAATCTATATCTGTCTATCTGTATATGTATATATATATATATATATATATATATATAGGCAATATGCTAAATCTCATCAGATCCTCAGACAAACCCTGGGAGGTAGGTGATATTATTATCCCCATTTTACAAATGAAGAAACTGAGACAAACAGATGATGACTTGCTCAGGATCACACAGCTAGGAAATGTCTAAGGTCAAAGTTTCACTCAGATCTTCCTGACTCTAGACCTGGTGCTCTCTCCACTGCAGCAGCACCTAGTTGCCCCATGGGGCAAGACCCTTACCCTCTTCTCCGCCCCCCTCACCATCCCCTTCTGCCCCAGATCTCAGTTTCTTCATTTGTAAGATGATGGTACTTGAGTAGAGAATTTCGATTGTCTTGAGCAATTCTAGATCTAGGATCCCAAAAGACTAGATTTGTAGCCAAAGGACCTCAGTCGAAATCCTGCCTCTTTTAGTAACTTATTACTAGTGTGATTGCAGGTAAGTCATACATAACCCCTCTAGATCTGTTTTCTCTTTGATCAAAATGAACTAGATGTGTTCCCTGATATGACACGTAAAAAAGCTCAAGAGCCATAGTTTCTAGGTAACGAATTATTTTATTAATAATGCTAGCATATTATTAACAAAAGGGGTCAGTGACACTTGTGAATACCAAGACCCCTCAAGGAAACCCCTCAACTCTTATATACCCTTGGAAGAGTGGGTGTTTACTGAGAGTGGCAATCTATTCTGACTGGATGGAAAGTAATGAGAGAAAAGATGAGAGTATGATGAAAGGAGGACTTTTTCTAATAAGGGATTGAGGCACAGACTCTGATCCAGTCATTTACTTCCAAATCACCTCCATCCTTGGGCAATCTAATCAAAGAATTTATCCCACCCAAACCTGAGTGGATTACTGTGGGCCTCCCCACCTGGGTGGGGGCTGAACCAGATTAAGGAGCCCTAGCCTTCAGATGCTGGTTTGGTCTACTAAGATTTCAGAAGGTGATAAATCCTGTATCTCCCCCATATTAACAAGTAGTTCTTTAATAATTATTTCTCTCACTTAGATTTCTAGATCCACGATTATTTTCTAGACATAGTAAACAAAAGGGAAAGTTTTGTGTTTTTTTTAAAGGCAATTGGTTTTTTTTAGATTTTAGCTAGAGCTTCTGTCTTTTTTACTGGTCTAGATTCTCTTTGTGTGTTTTGGGAAGAAACCACCATGAATGATTCCAGTGTCCTTCCCATGATGGAGGCTTATTCTAAAGGAATCTATCTCATCTCCCAACACGTAGGCAATAAAATCCTCCTAAATGACTGAATGTGCAGAAATTGGTTGCTGATTAATGGGTTACTTCTTGTAATCCATAAAAAGGAAAGGGGTTTTGTCAGCTATACTGGAGACCAGAGGGACAGAGCTTTCCTTGCTTTTGATAGAAGCAAATATGAACCATAATCATTAAGACGTGAAAAGTAACAGCAAAGAGCAATCCAACAAAGAACACCCTCTGCAAATGATTTCATTCCAATTAAACAAATAAGTCTAGAAGACACCTACATGGAGTAAGATGGGGGACTCCCTCCCTTTCACTTTTCCTCTTCCTCTTCTCTCTTTCAATCCTTCTTTTCCTTCCAGAAAACTACCTATTCTTTGAAACCAAGAGCTAGTTCTTGGGAAGCAAGAGATCCCAGATTCATTTGTGAGTCATAAACAAACTCTAATGGGGTTTGACTATTCACAAAACCTTTGTTCCATTTTTATTAGACCCGGATTTGAGGTGAGATAGCCCAGATTAGGAAGGGAGAAAGGCATTGTCTTGGGTCCCCACTATCAACCATAGGATTAGATTTTTGTCAGAGCCTTTAAAGATGGCCAGTTTTGCCTCTTTTTGTATCCCTAGTATTTAGAACAATGTCTGCACATAGGAGGTGCGTTTAAAAAAAAAGTTTATTGATTGATAAAGTATGGAACGTCTTTGTTCCTCCTCTTTTTTTTCCTCCTTTTCTCTTTCTCCTTCCCTCCCCTTCATGATTCTCCCTTGTGTAAGTTACTTGGGTATTTGCCTTTCCCCTCCCCACTCCCATTCCCCCTTTAGATAATATGCTTTTTGAAAACTTCTGATCAAATTTTGTATTTCTCTCTCAGCCACAACTTGCTGTAGGAGTTGAATAAATCTTTGTTACATTAAATCACAGCAGTTTCATTGTATTAAAATTTGATTTAAAGGCCTATTGTTACAATAACAATAACTTTTTTGAGGCCTTAAAATTACCACTCTCCAAAGTTATCCCTGGGAGGTAGCTGGTACTTTTATTATTTTTCCCATTTTATCCATGAGCATGATAGATTTAGAAGTATGAGAAATCTTGAGTCCATCTAGACTGGTTTCCTTCATTGCAGATGGAGAAACTGAGGTACATAGAGTTTCAGTGAACTGCTCAGCCCACACAGTTGCTCATCCCAAGGTCAGGACTCCTCCTCTTGGGACTTTGATGTCATTCTTTTTTCCTTTTTTTGGATTGGACCTGAGACTGTTTACCAATGCAAGGAGCTCTTGGTTTCTTGTACCATTAGACATCTACTCTAGCTCTGCAATAAGACATCTTGAAGAGTTCTCTCCCCCATCCTTAAAAATAATCTTCACTGAACTCTGCTAGCCCTAGATCCCTCCTTCCTTTCCAAGCCAAACTCTTCAGTAGTCCCCATTTCTCCTCTTACTCCTTGACCTTCTCCTATCTGGTTCTCATCTCATGGCCCATTGGAACAGCCTCTTCCAGAGTTCAAGTCTTCCTTGGTTGATGATCTTTTCTCCATCTTCAGACTACTCCACCTCTCCTCCTAGGTACTCTCTCCTCTCTAGGGTTTTGTGATCTGCTCACTCCTGGCTCTCCCCTCCCTGTCTGGCCACTCCTTCTGGCTCATCATCCCCATCATGCTCACCAAATATGGCCATTCTCAGCATCTCCATTCTGGGCCTTCTTCTGTTCTCTTGTTACTCTCTTCCTCTTGAAGAAGCCTTAATTGCCATTTCTTTACAGATGACCCCATAATTCCTATAATTACACTACTCTCTCAGCCAGACTTAGTCCTCCTTGCACAGTTCCCTTTTAGGCATTCCAGATTGAAAGTCCGGGAAACATCTCCAACATGGCATCCAAAATGGAAATGAACAAACGCTTATTGATTGGGCAGGTAAGGGTATATAGAGTGAGGTTAAAGGGCTTGCTCAGGGTCTTGCACACAATATGTTTCAGAAACAATCATTGAACCCACTTCTTGACCTTTAGGCTCTACCTCTATTATTATACCATGTCACTTTACCTTTTAAGGTTTCTTATTTTTATTTTATATTTAAAGACAACATGAAAAAAGCAGGGGAAGAGAAGAGCAGAACATAAGAGAGGATTCAATATAAAAACCACAGATTTTCATTTCACAAAAACCTTTGTAATAAAACCTACACATTGTTTTCAAAGCAGCCCAGCTTTTCTCTGTGCTTCCTTCTAGGTTTTCTTTTGTTCTCTTTTATTTTATTTTTGTCTCTCTCCTTCACTTCATTTTAATATTAAAGGGAATATTATTGGAGAAGGGGATATTTTCTGTTGACACTGACTTTTGGTACAAAATCACCTGAAATTTATTCTCTAGTAAAAAGCTGGTTTATACTAGTATATTTGTAGAGTCATAAAAAATAACAACAACAAAAACTTGGTTGGAAATTTCATCAAAAGAATTTTTTTTTTACTTCCTCTGATTAATAGTGAATTACTCATAACACAGGGACAGTGACATAGAGAGATTAGGTCAGAGTTGCAAAGGCAAGAAGAGGGAGATAGGATTGGTATCAAATCATGATATGTGTTAGTTGATTAGCAAAGTAAATGATTAAAGGAGTACCTTGAATTTGTAATAAGTTATCAATGCCCTTTGGAATGGGATTTGAATGGCTTCTGGGAGTGGGAGGACTTTCATTACCGAGATAGGGAAATATGGATGGAGAATATCATGTATATTGTTATATCCATCCTAAATTCTGCAGACTTGTTTTCCCCTCTTTCCCCTCCCCCTTGAGGCAATTGGGGTTAAGTGACTTGCCCCAGGGTCACACAGCTAGGAAGTGTCTGAGGTCAGATTTGAACTCAGGTCCTCCTGACTTCAAGGCTGGTGCTCTTCCCACTGCTGGCACTTAGCTGCCCCTCCCCTCTTTTTTGATATTATGATAAGGGGCAGTTTGGTGAAGAGGAAATAGAGGAAGATTTTATTTAGAAAAGAACACGATATAGCAACAGAAAACATCAATAATTGTATTTTTAATCTGCTTTAGGAAAGAGATCTTCACTTTGTAAGTTCAGAATTGATAGGAAAGTTAGTATGAGTGATAGAAACAGCTGCCAAATAAGTCTTTTTCTGTTTGGAAGGAAAACATCACAGTTTTCCTCACACACCTAAAAGTCAACCAGTGATTTGTTTTGTATTTCCTCTTTCTGCTTTGCCATGGAAAGAGCAAGCAAAAAGATACTGAAAGGGAATTTTAAAGTCAAGCTATACAGAATGAAGAAAAGTTCATGCTGAAGAAAGAAGCCAGATTTCTACCCTAGAGAGACTGAATAGATGATAGGTGGAGAACCCAGGGGGCAAAAGAGTCACCTCATACGTCCTTTAGATAAACTGGAAGGGAACAAAGGCTGAAGCAGAGTTGCCTGCCCACAGCTGCCCAACAAGTCCCAGAATGTTAGTGGCAGAAAATGGCCTTCTGCTTCTGAGGGCATCTGAGCCCAACAAAGGGTTCAGGGTGAGTTGCTGAAGTAAAACAAAAGTCAGAGCATTGGATTGTAACTTTAGAGATGGAAGGAAGGTCTACATTTTACAGATGAAGGGACTGAGGCCCTGAGTTTAAGTGCTTTATCCAAAGCTAAGTTTCAGAGGTAGGATTTGAACACAGGTCTCCTCAATTCCTAATGTAGGAATCTATCCACTCTTCCATGCTATCTCTCTAGCCTCTTTTATTTCACAGTATTTCTTCTTCCTTCTTCTTCCTTTTCTTTGTTCTCCTTTTTCTTTTTCTTCTTTCTTCTTTTTCCTTTTCTTCTTTGTTCTTCTTCCTCCTCCTTCACACCTCTTTTTCCTCTTCTTCTTCCTAGCTTATTTCCTCAAACATTTTGCTATTCATTTTCTAGGAGTATTTCTTTCTTTCCCCCTCTTTGAGCTGCTGTTGTTCTTTTGCTTTCTGAAGTGCTGAGCAGGGTCTGGAGAGTCTCTGACTAAATCTTCTTACAGGAAGTTCCCAGAAGTCAGGACATCATGTTGGTGATGGTGATAACAAAATGATGTGAGCCTTTCTATTGTGTTTTAAACTTTGCATACGTTATCACCTCTGATTTCATCAGCAATCCAAGTTTGGGGACTAAGACTTAGACTCAGGGGCACAAAACCCTGAGCCCCATTTGGAGCTCCCACAGCCAATCTCATCTCTCCTCTGCTACCCACAAAGGAGCCCGGCTTCCCAAACACAAACCTTTCTCCCAGTAGTGAAGTCAGACAGCGCTTGCAAGTTTCATTCAAACCAGTATCTGCTGAGTTGCTCTGAGCCTATTTTTCAAATCCAGCCCAGGGCTTTTGGTCTATTGGACCCTAGTGGGGATGATAACAGAATAGGAAGCCAACAGACAAATAACTCAAAGGATTAAAAAAAAAAAAAAAAACTACAGAAAGAAATGGGTTTTAAGCAGTGCTCACAGAGCATCGCACAGTTATTGAATGTTCTTGCCACAATGTGCCTTAGAGACTCCCTGGCAGTCTCCTCATTTTACAGACAAGGAAACTGAGGCCCAGAGAGGCTTTTGTTGCCTTATCAAACCTTCCCGGGCTTTGTCCTTTGAATGGCACGGCCACAAAGCCTGAGAAATGAAAATTGTTTTCTGAGCTGTGAGGAGCTGTTTTCCCCAGGTCTTGGAAAATGAAACCGAAGGCTGAGGGGGACCCTTCTCCAAATTCAGACCCCATTGTCCCTGACTCCCCCATCCCTCCGATGTCCTAATTATTGGGCTTCCTACCTGGCTCCCTCCTTTGCCCTCTTTGGCTCATAGCTCAGCAGCTACTCGACCGCTACCACTTTCCAAGCTAAATTATTCCAATCATTCCCCCCCCATACACACACACTCTCTCACACACACACACTCTCTCATACACATTCTCACACACACTCACACACATACACACTCACACACACACTCACACACACACACACACACTCTCTCATACACACTCTCTCACATACACTCACACACACTCACATACACTCTCACACACACTCACACACACACACTCACAGTCATACACACTCACACACACACTCACACACACTCTCACACACACACACACACACACACACATACAAGCATGTACTGTCCCCAACAGTTAACTTTACTATTGTAGACAAAGAGAGCCCTTTGTGGCCAGTGTCCCTGCCTGTCCCAACACAGAGACATGGAACCACAGCACAAATGTGCAAAACTCTCATTGTACTTTAAGTGAAATGAACACACCTTTCTCCATTTTCTAATACATCATTTTTCTGGCTCGCTTGCAATTCCCATATCTGATGCTCCATCTCCCACCTCTACACCTTTGTCCTGCATGCCCCACATGCCAGAATGCTCTTCCTCCTCACCTTTCCCCTTGGGAATCCATAACTTTCTTTAAGACTCAGCTCAAAAGCCTTTCCTGCCCTCCCTCCCACTATCACCAGCAGCAGCAGCAGCTTCTACCACCTTTCCATGCACTGAGCCACCTCTCCGTCCCTGTACGTGAGAAGTGATTGCTGGAACCACAGGCCACCTGGGCGGGAGACTTCCGAGACCTGTAGAAGTTGGCTGAGCAGAACTGGGTAATAAGGATAATGGTTGGACACGTGTTGTATCCTTGGGCCTCTCCCTGTCGGGGTGTAGGGGCGTTACCATATAAAGTACATTAGATCACACAGGGGGCTCCTTCTAGCTCTTTATGAGCCTCTGTCTCCTGGGGTGGCTGTGAGAGCCAAATGGGATCATGCATGGACATTCATTCCTGCCCATAGCCTGGATCCCAGAGCTAGAGCCGAAAGCCACCTGAAAGGCCATCTGTCCATCCTCCCATTTTACAGATGGGGAAACTGAGGCCCAGGGAAATATAAGAGATTCATGTAAACCGGATTAAATCACTTGCCCAGAGTCACACAGTAGTGCCTGAAGTGGTATTTGAACCCCAGTTTTGCCTGACCCCTAGACTGGCACTCTGTGCTCC
Organism: Myrmecobius fasciatus; assembly: GCA_023553655.1. Lineage (NCBI taxonomy): Eukaryota > Metazoa > Chordata > Mammalia > Dasyuromorphia > Myrmecobiidae > Myrmecobius > Myrmecobius fasciatus. The sequence continues at coordinate 9,977 of JAJPUD010019022.1, forward strand.
CTCCAACCTTTGGCTGAGGCTGATCCAGCTCCCTGCCCAGAACTGAGAGGCAGGTACCGTTGTACCTCCAAGGTACCTGGACCCTTAATGAGATCTTTCCCATTTACAAAGATGGGTCCAATCAGAGTTTTCTCCTTATTTTCTGTACCAGCAAGGCCATGCTGTTTCACCAGAATATTCCTTTAAGAACAACTACAAAACGTTCTAAAGTTGATCCACTAGACTGGGAGCTCCTCCAGGGCAGGGGCTGTTGTTTGCCTCTTTGTAGCCTAGCACACAGTAGGTGCTTAATAAATATTGATTAACTGGTTTTTATAGTACTTAACACAGTGATTGGCTCATAGGAGCACTTAATAGGTATTGATTTATTGATTTTGTATCCCCAGCAGCTTAGAACTGGGTCTGGTACATAGTAGGTGCTTAATAAATGTTTATTGGCTGACTGATGCTCTTTTTTTTTTTTTTTAAACTTCATTGTTATTGCCTACTGATTCCATATACTCTCTCTTTCCATCCTTAATGACTAAATGTAGTCAGGTAAATCAAATCAACTCATGGGGTCTGTCTGAGAATGTAGACCCCATAGGCAGCATTGATTCTTTCTAAAAAGTTCTCCTGACAATTTTTTAAAATAATATTTTGATAATGTCATTTGTTTCTTGTATTACTAGAATTTCTCACAGTACATCTTCCCCTTCCAGAGAGTCATCCCAAGTAACAATATGTTTTTGTTTTGTTTTGTTTTTTGCTTTTTTTGCTGAGGCAAATGGGGATAAGTGACTTGCCCAGGGTCACACAGCTAGGGAATGTTAAGTGTCTGAGATCAGATTTGAACCCAGGTCCTCCTGACTTCAGGGCTGTTGCTGTATCTACTGCGCCACCTAGCTGCCCCAGTAACAATATGTTTTAAAGAAGAAAAAGAGAAGGAAGAAAAATATCAGAAAACATATTAAAAAAGTCTGACTACCAAATGCAATATATCATACCCATGGGCCCCCACCTCTGCAAAGAGACAAAGTGGGGGATAAAAGTATTGTTTTTGTTTTGTTTTTTCGCCTTCAATACCAAATATATCCCTCTCCTCCTCTCTAGTAACCCACCCCCTTTTAAAAAATATATTAAAAATATATATTTAAAAATATATAACCTCCCTTATTTTGGGGGGAGGTCACAACACACTTTCCAAATGAGATAATATTTGCAAAGCACTTAACACAGGGCCCAGCATATAGTAAATGCTTATTTCCTTCCTTTATTTCTTCTTTCCTTTTAAAAGAGTTTTTGCTACCTCCAAAGAATGCCCCATTATAGCAAACAAAAGCAGTCAATCAAAACCGTGGTGACGTTTAACAATATATTTGACAGATGTTCCACACTTGTAACCATTAATTATAATTATAAAAATAATAGCTAGTATTTTTATAGTACTTTAAGGTTTACAATGCCCTTTAAAAATATTAACTGTTGGGGCAGCTAGGTGGCGCAGTGGTTAGAGCACCAGCCCTGAAGTCAAGAGGACCTGAGTTCAAATCTGGTCTCAGACACTTCCTAGCTGTGTGACCCCTGGGCAAGTCACTTAACCCCAATTGCCTCAGCAAAAAAAGCAAAATATATATTAACTGTTTATCCTCATAACAATCCTGTGAGGAAAGTGCTATTATCATCCCCATTTTACAGGTGAGAAGAAGGATTAACTCAGATCTTCACTCCTGGTCCAGAGCTCTCTCCACTTGGTTACCTGGCTGTGTGCTCATAGTTCTCCCTTTCCGGCTGAGACTGATTCCTCATAAACAAATAATTAAAAAGAAAGAGGCAAAAAGGCAGTTCCACAAACCTAACCAAGATAGCACCTGAGTCTAATAGTTTGTGCACTGTTCCCATAATCCCCCACACACACATCTGCCTGGGAAGGAAAGAAGGGCGTCCTCCCCTTTCTTGAATGAGTCCAAGACAAATCCAGGCTTCTTTCCTTCTGCACTACTGTTCTCCAGCAATAGTAATGGAGGAAGGAGGGGGCTTTCCAGATACATGGATGAAGTGTTTGTAGAGCCATAGATCTTCATGGAAAAAAAAAATCACCTGCAGAAAGATTCACCAATTAGTCAAGAAAAGGGATGGGGATCTGAAGCTTTTCATGCAAGTAGAAAAGATTGTTTTCTAGAATTTCATAATTGTCACTGTTTATCTGACTCCTTAGAATTAAGATGTTAATTAGGACCAACCATAGTCTTGAACAGTTGACACTGAGCTCAGTGAAATGATTATTTCACGTAAATAGAGGCCTTTATTGTTACTAATTCTTTGTCTTTGGGTTGCCTGCCTTCCATGTCAGACTAAATGATTTTCTCAAGTCTCATTAATTTTCCCAGAGTTCTTTTACGGGCTAATTATATGTTTGATGTGTCATAGATTATAAGGCTACTAACTAACTACCCCTTTCAGCAAGTCTAGTCTGATCACATGGAAAATTATGTGCTTTCTCTCTCGAGCGCCTTGCATAATTCTGTTGGTTTGTGTAGCAACTCAGAGAAGTCTACTAGAAAACATGTTGGGTGAAATTGCTTCCTCCCCCCATCTCTGTCCCCTCCCCAGAGGAAGATAGTGCTACAAGAAGACTTTTCTTTCTTGAAATCTGGCTCTCATGAATTCTCTTGACTCACAACTGAAGGCAAGACCCCCTTTTAACTCCAAGAACTATGGAGTATCCACCGTAACTCATTCTAGGTTTTTGTTTGTTATAATTGGGATTTTCAGCCAATCGGAATTGTTGGTACAGTGGAAAGAGCACTGACCACCAAGGGGGTCCAAATGTCACTTGTGACACACACCCAGAATGGCCTGTCCCCCCAGCCCACAATGCTCTCTCTTCTCACTTAGGCACAGGAGGCAGTATTTGAACCCGGATGATCTAACTGCAAGCCCACCATTGTTTCCCTATATCGTGGGGCCTCTCAGTCAATTTGGTCCTGAGCAAGAATTTGAATAAGCATTTCCAGGCCATTTATAGTGCATGTGCCAGGCACTAAACCGGGAACGGGGGCTTCAATGGCCAAACGACTCGATCCCTGCCCTCTGGAGCATACATCCTGCAAGAAGCAGAAGGGAGAAGCCCCTGGGTCAGGCTGCCTGCCTCCTCATAGCTACCTTTGCTTCTTGAAATCTCAGCCCAAATCCCATCTTCTTCCAGAAGACTTTCCCAGAACCCTTTAATGTTAGCGGCTCCCCTCTCTTCAGGGTTATCTCCAATTTGTTCTGTATATACCTTGTTCATAATCGTTTGCATGTTGTCTCTACTTTAGACTAGGAGCATTTTGAGAGCAGGGATTATTTTTCACCTTTGTATCCCCAAGCACTCAGCACAGTGCCTGACACTATTAGGTACTGAATTGTTGACTTGCCTCCACCTTGCCCAAATCTCATTGTGTCTCTCAGTCTCGGTTTTCTCGTACATAAAAAAGAGGGCTAAATGCTATCTCTGGTCCTGCCCAGCACTTGATCACTGACTCACCTTCTTGCATTTTGCCAAATAAGAAGAAAGTATATCTTCTGAGTGAATATTCATGCTTAGAAAATTTCTTGGTGGGGGGGATGTGTGTGTGTATGTAGCTGAGGGAATTGGGGTTAAGTGACTTGCCCAGGGTCACACAGCTAGAAAGTGTTAAGTGTCTGAGGCCAAATTTGAACTCAAATCTTCCTGACTTCAGGGCTGGTGCTCTAACCACTGCGCCACCTAGCTGTCCCAGTTTCCTCATTTTCAAAGTGAAGTGGTTGGACTTGCTGGTTGCTGAGTCCCCTTCTAGCCATGAATCTATGATGCTATAATTTATGATTCTTAGATTTAGTGGCTAAAAAGTCTATGACAAGCTGTAAAGCCTCATGTCCCTTTATTTGATGGGACCTTTAACATCAAATTGAATATTAATGGACTCAGATTTGTTTTATTACATTGCTAATAATTTTAGTATAAATAGGACAGACATGACCACCTGCTCTTGGCAGGGTCTGTTGGGAGAGAACACGCTGCATGTCCAGGGATTCTTAAGGAACCCAAAATGCAGATGACGAATCATCCCTTTTTAGAAGAGAGAAGAGGGGCCAGTGAGTGTGGCGTGTGGGAAGGAGGGACAGATTGTGGACCTTCTGTAGCCAAATCCTCCTGATTAGCTACAAACCAGGGTCAGCCTGCTGACGGTAACAGGGTCTCCGTCTGAGCTAGGGGAATCTGCTTGGCATCTGTTCCTCAGAGAGACTCCAGAGGGAGCCTGCCCTCCTCCTCTCCTCACCAACATAACAAGTGTTCAGACTTCATGGAGTCTGCCAAAGAGAGCCCGGGATTTAAAAAAAAAAAAATCATCTGTTATCTGCCCACCAGAAATCATGAGATGTGCAATAAATAATTTAATCAATAATATAATCTCATAATCCATTGGTCAGAAATAGCTCCCTTGATTACTTGAAGGGTTAAGCTTCTCCCTAATATAGAACTACATCTCTATATTACCAAAGATAGTTTCTTCTCTCTATCTTTGTCTGTCTGTCTGCCTGCCTGCCTGTCTGTCTCTCTATGTCTCTGTCTCTGTCTCCCCCCTCTTTCTCTGTCTCTCTGTCTTCCCCCTACCTTTATGTCTGTCTCCTGTCTTCTTTCTCTCCATATATATATAATATATATAATATACATACATATAATATATATATATATATCACTAAGGTTCATAGATATACTGCTTAAAGGGACTTTAGTATCCATCTAGTCTAATCCTCTCATTTTATAAGGGAAGAAACTAACACTAAATGACTTATCCAAAGTCCCACATAGTAAATTTTAGGGATGGGATTTGAACCCAGGACCTTTAGATTATAGAGCCAATGCTCTTCCCATGCATCTCTGATGGGCTAGCCAATTATCGAAATGCCGAATGTGTATTTGCCTAAAGGACTTTTTTATGCAGAATAGTCCGTGTGCTATGATGGGATCTTTAGCCCATTTACAGTGTCCAAGAGGTTATGAGGAAAACCCCTCAGTGCTTGAGCTGAGGGGTTGGGGAGGGGGAATGTAGGAAAGAAATTATTCAAGAGAGCAGATTGTCATCTGCATTACTGGAGAAGTTGTTGAAATGATGGATGAGCTCACCATCTGTCCGAGGAACTGGGATGCTTCTCCAAAATCTAGTCACGAGCCATGGTATTTAATCACTCATTAAGTGATGTGATCAGCTATGGCCAGAATATGATCAGTGTCTGATCTGTGATTCTTTCTTTCCCCGATGAGGCTATTGGGGCTAAGTGACTTGCCCAGGGTCACACAGCCAGGAAGTGTTGTCTGAGGCTGATTTGAACTCAGGTTCTCCTGACTTCAGGGCTGGTGTTCTACCCATTGCACCACCTGGCTGTCCCTAAGGTCTCTGATTCTTTTAGAACTATTGGAACCCTCATTAAAGTGAAAAAAGTTGCGGTGACAGAGGCTGTTAGAGAAATCCTCAAAAAGTTAGATCCCACTTGGCTCTTTTCAGCAGTGAGACAATTCAAGGCAATTCCTATAGACTTGTGATGGAAAGAGCCATTTACATCCAGAGAATAGATTATGAGACTAATGTGGATCACAACATAGCATTTTCACCTTCATTGGTTTTTTTTGTTTGTTTATTCTCTTGTTCTTTTTTTCTTTCTCATTTTTTTCCTTTTTTGATCTGATTTTTCTTGCACAGAATGATATATGAGGAAATATGTTTAGAACTGTTCATGTGTAACCTGTATAAGATTACTTGCTATCTAAGGGAGAGGGGAGGAGAGGGAGGGAGCAAGAAAAATTGAGAACACAGGTTTTGCAAGAGTGGATGTTGAAAACTATCTTTACATGTATTTTGAAAAATAAAAAACTTTTTTTTTAAAGTTAGATCCAAGACTTACTTGTATCCCTCAAGCTTTCAATCCTCTCTTTTATTCTGGATTAGCTTAGGGGCAAAAGTTACTCTATTCTTTCTTATGTCTAAATTCATGTGAAAACAGGAAAGTTCTTTGAACCCATTTAGAAAACTAATTACTTCTCCTGCTTTTCAATTTGATCTTCTATATTTTTTAATGTTTGTATTTTCTTTTTGTAGAAGGTGAGAAAATTAGGTAGCTTTTTTTTTTGCCTGAGTTAGTGAAGCTGCTTGAGATGAGGGGTTCTTTGGTTCTCATACACCTTCATTTTGGATTTGTTTTCTCTTTTAACAAAAATATTAAAAAGAAGAGCAGTTCAGTAAAACCAACAAGTGTATCAAATTTATCTGAAAGCACTATTCCATACCCATAATTCCCTTGACCTCTGGAAAGCAGAGAAAGTGTCACATTTTCTCATCTCTTGAGTGAAGGCAAGCTTAACCTTTATACTCACATCACATTCAGTTTCATTTGCTCTGTTCTTTTCATTTACATTGTTTTAGTTATAGGATAACATCCTTTCCCTTTTTAGTTTGCCTTCAATCATTGAAATTTTGCTTTGTTTCTGGGAATTCATCGTATTCCTGTCCCTTAGGACAGAGCACCCAATCATTTCTCAATATCTGAGTTACTTATTTATAGTGTTTTATTTTTTCTAGTTACACATAAAACAATTTTTACCTTCATTTTCTGAAAAATCTAGAGTGCTGAATGTTTCTCTCCCTCTCTTCCCTTCCTTTCTCCTCTCCAAAACTGCAAGCAATTTAATATTGATTATATCTGTGCAATCATGTAAACAGATTTCCACATTAGCCATATTCAGAAGAACCCCCCCAAAAAAACCCCAAGGGGAAATAGCCTGCTTCACTCTGCCTTCCCACTCCATCAGTTCTTTCTCTGCATGTAGAAAGCATTTTCCACCTTGTGTTGTTTGAAACAGTCTCCCACGCCTCCTCCTTCCGTTTTAAGGATGTCTAAAAGTGCTATGGAAGGTGTTCTGAAGCTTTGAAGAGCCAAATACCTAGAGTTCCTTCTTGTTAGTCCAACTAGACTCAAGCTCTTTGGGCTGACGACGGGAACAAGAATTGCCTGCTCAATTCCTGATCTTTGTGTACTTGAGTGTGGCTGTTGTCTGTCAAATACTGAACCTGTCCTTCCACTCTGTCCTCCTTTCAGTGGCCCAATCAATGCTCTGAGAAGCCAGTTACAGCCCTGCTCAGCAAGTTCCAACCTCCCTCTTGGATGGTCTTTGGGACCAACCCACAACTTCAGGGAGGACTTTAAAAAGTCACCAGAGATCTGCCTTTAGCCCATGGACATGCAGGGCCCTGACAAACTGACCTGATCCCTAGGCCTTGTACCTTCTGCCATTTCCAGTGCCATGCCCTTTGCATTGCCCATGGTTATAATGCACTCATCTCCTCTCTCTGTCTCTGTCTCTGTCTCTGTCTCTCTCTCTCTCTCTCTCAATTTATATTAAAAAAAATCTGTGAAGCTCAATAATAGGAGATGAGCTTGTATATCAATATATTTATAGTGATACTTCTTAATTGTAGCTAAAAAAAAAAGAACTGGAAACAAAGTCAATACCTATGAGTTCGAGAATGGCCAAACTGGGGCACTTGGATATAATGACCTATTAGTGAATTGTAAGGAACCGGGAATCTGACAAGTATAGAGAAATATGAGAAGATTCACATGGACTGCTAGTAAAATAAGCAGAACTAGGGAAATGATCTGCAAAATGGCCACAATAATGTAAATGGAGCAAACACCGAAACAGAAGATGCTGAATGCTGGGAAATTGTAATGAGTGAGCTAGTCCCAAGGGGAGAAGATACTTCCCCCACCTCTTTGCTGGATCATGGGTACCAAATACTGCATGTACCATTAGCCTGCTTGGATCTGTTGGTTAATTTTGCTGGAATTTTCTTTTTTTTTAATTCTTGGCTCTTTGGCTCAGGAAGTTGGAGGAAGGATACAGTGAGAAATAGAGGTGATGTCCAAGCAACAGCTGCCAGTAAACTTTTATTTTAAAAAAAAGGTCTTGATGAGATGACCTTCCAGCTGCATCTATAATCCTCTCATTGTCTGCTTCCTCTCATTTTGCTTTTTTTTCCCCTGAGGCAATTGAGGTTAAGTGACTTGCCCAGGGTCACAAAGCTAGGGAATGTTAAGTGTCTGAGACCAGATTAGAACTCAGGTCCTCCTGACTTCAGGGCTGGTGCTCTATCCACTGTACCACCTAGCTGCCCCGCCTCATTTTGCTTTAAAGCGTCTTTTCAGCTAAATTCTAATTTTTTTTGTAAAGAGATATTTATTTTATTATTGTTTTTATAAAGAGAAAATAAATTGTATCATTTTATTTGTAAAGAGAAATTTATTTTATCATTTCTTTTCTTTCTTTTTTTTTTATTTGCTGAGGCAATTGGTGTTAAATGACTTGCCTAGGGTCACACAGCTAAGAAGTGTTAAGTATCTGAGTCACATTTAAACCCAGATTCTCCTGATTTGGGGGCTGGTGCTCTAACCACTGCACCACCTATCTGCCCCTTACAGTTCTTTTAAGTCTAAAATTTTGCTTGTTACACACACTCTTGCACCCTAACTGCCTTCAAACCTGGAAAGTTCAGACCCCTTACCTCACAGCCTCTTAGATGCACTCACACACACCAGTGACATTACTTTCCATTTACCCTATTCCTCTTTTGTGTGTTCCTAGTCATCCTACCATGACTCCTCCTGTAGAACATAAGCTCTCTCAGGTCGGGGATCATTTGCCTTTCTGTGTGTTACCAATGCTTGAGCACAAAGTCTGGGACCTGGCAAACACTTAAAGAAAGGCTTCTTGACTCCACCAGCTGATGGACACGGGCTCTGAATACTCTACTGACCTTCCAAATCCTACCTCCCTCAAAGAGTCATAAAGTTGTAACTAAATATATTCTATGAACAAATCAAACATAGTGCAATGAATTCATCCACTTTTGTCCAAGTCATTCAATCATATCCAACTCTTAACCCCATTTGGGGTTTTCTTGGCAAAGACACTGGAGTGGTTTGCCATTTTCTTCTCCAGCTCATTTTACAGATTAGGAAACTGAGGTAGACAGGGTTCAGTCCCCAGAATTACATGACTAGGAAGTGTTTGAGGCTGGATTGAGGCCATCATGAAGATGTCATCCTGATTCCAAGCCCAGTGCTCTATCCACTGTGTCACCCAGCTGACTTTGGATTTGAGAAAAATCTTATGAAAAAAATTATAGCAAGTATTATGATCTTCCAATTCTAGTCCATCCAAGTTGAGAACTGTAATATTATAATTAAACATGTTCTATGAACAAATAAATCATGGTGCAAGGAATCCATCCATTTTTGTCATTGTCGTTCCATCATGTCAGACTCTTCACAACCCCATTTGGGGTTTTCTTGGCAAAGACACTGCAGTAGTTGGCCATTTCCTTCTCCAGCTCATTTTACAGCTGAAGAAACTGAGGCAAACAGGTGGTTGAGGTTGGGTTTGGACTCAGGTCTTCCTGACTCCAGGTTTGGTACTTGATCCATTGTGCTACTCATCAATAAGCATTTATTAAAACAGCCTATTATGTGCTAAGCACTTTGTACCCTTGGGAGTGCAAAAAAAAAAAGAAAGAAAGAAAAAGAACAGTCCTGACCTTCAAGAATTTACATCCTATCAGAAGAAACAATATTTACATAAATCTGAATATACAGGGTTTATAAAAAATAAAAACAGTGGCAGGACAGGGAAGGGCGAAGAGCACTTGATATAGATTCTGAGGATCTGGGTTTAAATCCTTATTCTGTCACTGACTGACTGCCCATGTGACTTCGGGTCAGTCACTTCATCTCCTGGGCCTCAGTTTTCCCATCTGTAAAATGAGATGATTGGATTCCTTGATCTCTGAGGGCCCTTCCACCCCTTGAGCTGTGTGAGTCTTTGATCTCCTTCTACTCTTTAAGTCCTACACTCATGTATTTTCTACTGGGTATAATGGTTTTGTGTTCCACGTACCCCAATATTAGAATGAAAAATAAGAAATTTGTTGTCTACTGAGTCTATTTGTTGTCAGGCTGTGGTGCATGGAACCCAAAGACAGGAAAATGCAAAGAAAAAAAAATGCAGTTATTTGTTTTCTAAATCTACCAAACATTATGCACTCTGTGTGTGTGTGTGTGTGTGTCTCTGTATCTATCTCTCTGTGTCTGTCTTTCTGTCTTTCTCTGTGTCTCTGTCTTTGTCCCTTTCTCTGTCTGTCTCTGTCTTTCTATCTTTCTGTCTCTTTCTTTCTTCGTCTCTCTCTTTCTTGTTCTTTTTCTGTCTTTTTTATGGCTTTTTGGTTTCATACTGTTTAGTTTTGTTTTTTTTTTTAACATTATTAGATCTCCATAGAATCATTTTTTGCTTTTTTTTTTTTTTAATATCAAAGACATGTTATCAAGAGGTGAAATGTTTCCTGTCCTCTTCATACCTGCACAGTGATTAAATATTGATCAGCAGCCAAGAGGTGACTGTCAGAGGCCTAGGCCCTGGTAAATCCTAATGTGTTCAGCAGAATGTAAATACCGAAAGCCCTCCCTGCAGAGAAATGGCTTTTTGTTTGGAGGCAGAGAGAGACAGTAAATATCTCAGATGTCAACTTTCAGAGCCGGATTAAATGAAAACAATCCACAACAACAAATGATTGCCGTCAATACCACCTATTTCAACTTAACCAAAGATATATTTTGTTGATTAATTTGGATAATAAAGAGAGTGTTTCTTAGAAATTGCAACAAAACCCCCAGTGTGTGCTCCCAGGGCTGCTGGCTCTTTGCAGACACAAAAGAGCCTTGTATTGTATCATTGTAGAAGAGCTCAGGCTTTCTTTCACAAAAGAATGAATATTGTGTTTATAGAAAATTAATCAGTTGGAATTATCAGCTTCATTTTTATGATGCACTCTGGGAATTTTTTATATCCTCCTCTGGATTTTTTTCCCATAACAAACTGACAGTTTTAGAAGTGGAAATTAAGCTTAATTTTCAATAAAACTTTTCCTCTTTTTTTTCCTGGTATGATTTGGGTAGTCCCTGAAAGCGATTCATATTCTTTGCATTTTTCTCTATTACTAAGGTACCTTCTAAATTGAAATAGGAGGCTTATTTTCTTCCAAGAGAAACCATGAAGTAAATGTCTGGAAAACACACTCAAATGTGGGTTGCTGTAGTTATGGCATATCAGATGCATGATTACTTACAAGTGGAGAAGGTCTAAATACAGATTATCATTTACAGTAAATGTCCTCAGAGCACAAGCAGGTCCTCATAGAGTTATGGAGGCCTTCGGATGGAGCCATCTAAAATGGACTCATCGTTCTGTTTGTGTGCTTAGAGAGAGAGGGGGGTGGGGGGAGAGGAGAAGAGAAAAACAGGCACTTAGAGAAAACAGAAATGGAAGAGGAGAAGAGAGGAGAGGGGAAGAAGAGAAGAGAAGAGAAATGGGAGAAGAGAGGAAAGTAATGGGGAAGAGAAGGAAGAGGTGGAGCTGGGAGTGGAGGGAAGAGAAAAGAGGGGAGAAATAGGAGAGAGGGGAGAATAGGGAAGGAAAGAAGAGGAAATGGAGAAAGAGGAGAGGAGAAAAAAGAGGGGAAGAAGGGAGGAGAAGAGAGGATAGAGAACAAGAGGAGGGAGGCAGAGAGGAATGGGGCTGGAAATGAGAGGAATTGGAGGAAGGTTGAGGGACTTGGCTAATGTCACACAGCCAGGAAAGTCTTCCTTTATATATGCTACATACTTAGTATAGGTCTCCAAAATCCTCAGGTCCGAGCTGGTTCTTGAGTTTGTGTGAATCTCCAGCCAGAGCTACTTTGCTCAACATATTTAAATAGTTTCAAGTTTACAGTAGAAATGGAACCCAAATTAATTGCTTTATATAGGATTTCTGCAGAATCGAATCCCGGCAACCTGTTTGTTAATCCTTTGCCTATAAAGTTACCACCTGAGAAGCTCCAGTGCTGCCAGTCACAATGTTCACATTTGGCTGTTCCTTCCTAGAAAAGTCCTGGAAGCTATTCGTAGGTCTATCCGTGTGCAGCTACTCTGACTGAAGTCATTTCTATTTATTTTAGTGATGCCTTTTATTTTTACGCTATAGGCAGCTATGGTGTAATACTCTCCCACGCCCCATGTGAACTTTCTTTTCAGCTAACTTATCAGGGTGTATGCCCTAATACACACCCGCAGGTCTCCACCTTTCTGTGGCAAAGGGGAGAGTTTCATCAGCTGTTCTCTGGGCTTGATGTGGGTCATTACTCTCTATGGGAATGTTCATTGTTTCAGTGCGTATTATTGTGCCATCGCAATGTTTTCCCAGCTCGGCTTGCCTTCTTCTGTATCGGTTCATAGCGATGTTTCCTCATTTCCTCTCTGTTTCTCATATTTATTCATTTTTGTGGCCCCATTGGGTTTGATTCCTCAGGCAGTGTGAGGGAACCAAGAGTTGGCTGGACCCGGGTTCCCAGAGCTCTCATCCCGCAATCTTTGGGGCTCCCCGAGTTTATCCCGGGACCAGGAATATCTAAGCCACGCCCTTCAAACTAAGCCACTCCCCTCCTTGATAAGCCACGCCCCTTGGACTCAGAAATTGACTGTCCAGGTAACTGACATTTACATAGTACTTTAAAGAAAGCCCTTAAAGTTCCCTTTTTGCATCACAACAACCTCAGCAAGCAGAAATTACAGGAAGCTGTTCTCCTCATTGTACAGGTCAAAAAACCAAGGCTCAGAGAATTTGTCCATAATGTGTGTGTGTACATATATATAGTATTATATGTGTATGTATATATATTGTGTGTATATATATATATGTATATGTATATGTGTGTGTAGATATAGATAGCTAATGTTTGCTTGTCTCTCTAGCTACATTGGCAAAGAATAACAATCAGCAAAATTAAAACAGAACCAACATTGTTTAATTTTTGGTTTTAAACCAATAACCTGAAAAGTGATTCTGCTTTCTCAAGAGTGAGGGGCATTTGGGGTGAAGATCCAGCTCTGTTTCCTGAAGCGGCCCCATCAAACACCTCGATCTCCCAGCATAACAGGCCTGGTCTCAGTGCTGAGGCCGTGGCTCCGCTGAGAATTGAAATGCTTTTAGTGAGTTATTAAAAATTTAGTTTTTACAGCAACTTTTCATTTGATGGAATGATTCACTGAATTTATGAAAGAGGGAGCTGGGGAGCTTTAGAATTCCATCTGTTAATGTGGACACAGCCTGATTTTTTCCTTCCTCTTTCCCTTCGAGGTTATCATTTGCAAAATTCCCTCAAAGACTTGGCTCTGTCTGCTTTTGTGCATTTAGGGAGCATGGCCCTGGAGAAATGATTTACAAAGCTCTTGCTTTCAAATAATGTAATGTTTTTGAATGATATTTGATCAGATTTTAGCTCCCTGCCCCATTTTTCTAACCCATACTATTTATAAGATAAAGTTAGAAAATGGTGAACTCATCTCACAGGGAGAAAACTCCAGACAGGCTTTTGACAAGGAATTGCTTAGGGGTGTGTGGGATAAGGGGGCAACTAAGGAGAAGGGAAGGCCATTTTGAAGGTATGTTTTAATGTTAATGTCTCAGTGAATAAGAATCATGGACCTACAGTCAGAAATACCTGATTTCAAATCCAGTCTTAGACACTTACTGTGTGATTCTGAGCAAGTCACTTAATCTGTTTGCCTCAGTTTCCTCATCTATTAAATGAGAATAGTAACAGCTCCCATCTCCCAGGATTGTTATGAAAATCAAATGAGATACTATGTGTAAAGTGCTTAGCACAGTGCAAAGCACATAGGAAACACTATATAGATATTAGCTATTCTTAGTACATAAATCAATTTTGTAAAAGCTACTTGAGATTACTTGCCGATAATCAATGGAAAGACCATTGCTGGGAGTTTGTGAGCAATGGTAAAGGAACCCCAGTATCCTTAAGTTATTTGATAGAATCAGGAATAGGAGGAGTGGTCCACTAGTGAGAGGGAGAATTGAGGTAGTATCCCTAGAGGCAGATAATGATGATGAAGAGGAGGAGGAGGAAGATGATAATAACTGCAATTTATGTGGTTCTTTACGTTTTACTAAGCACTTTACAAATATTTCATTTTTTCCTTACAATAACCTTGGGAGGCACATGCTATTATTTTCCCAATTTTACAGATGAGGAAACTGAGTTTGGGAGAGGTCAGGTGACAAGTCCAGAATCAGTCTCTGAAGCCAGATTTAAACTCAGATTTCCCTGGCTCCACGTTCATATTTCTATCCACTCTACCACAAAGCTGCTCGTCTGTGACCTAAGATTTCATACAGTCATAGATGTCAAGAACTTCAAAGACTACTCAGTCCCATTTTTACAGATGAGGAAACCAAGGCCTGAGAAATTAAAAGATTTGCCCAACATTACACAGGTAGAAAGTGGCAGATACTGAATTGGTTCCTGAGATTTCTTATTGTTCTCTTAGGTGATTGATTTTCAAAGTAAACTTTTTAGAAGAGGTCAGGGATAAATATATAAATATATATATATATATATATATATATATATATATATATATATATGTAGTTTATGAGCTTTCTTTCCTTGATTGAACTGATGAATACTTCATCTGAACATACCTATAACTCCTCTGGATTTAAACATGTTCCAAATTGAACAGGAACATAAAATGCTGAGGAGGAAAATAGTGTGGGAGCAGCTAGCATGTCCTCCCTTCCAAAGATCCACACTAATGCAGTCAAGCTGCTCTTGAATCTATCTTATTGTTTAAAACATTGTCAAGTAGTTCTAGGCTAGTTCTAGTGGTACCAAAAAGGCTCTGGCAGGCAGTGAGCTGGACCTGCTGTATCCCTAAGTTAATCGAAAAGAACTAGGTTGATGGTTCAGCCAAGTCTCCTGGACCTAATTGCCTGAAAGGGGATATCTCAGTACTGAATCACAGCCCTCCAGCTTTGTGAGGAAATTATTGACATATATATGTGTGTGTGTATGTATGTGTATGTGTGTATGTGTGAATATATGTCCTGTGTGTGTATATTATATATATATGTGTGTGTGCATGTATATAAATATATATACATATATATACATATATTTATATATGCACACACACACACAGACATATATATATATATATATATATATATATATATACATAATATACACACAGGATAAAGAGGGTTAGGGAAATCATTGACACACACAAGAAGTGTGATTTCCCCTTCTTCACTGATTGAGTTCCCTTTGTACTTTATTTCATTTTATTCCTAAGATTCACTTTCTCCCAGCACTCTTTAAACATGTGTTTAAGGGGAAACAGCAAGGCTGGCTTAACTGGTAGAATTATTCATCAAATTCTCCAATAAAATGCAGTCCCCATATATACAGAATAGACTTCTGATGATATGAAATCACAAAAAGATGACATTTAATTTAATCTTTGTTTGCCTCCAAGAGCGGTTCAGAACACTTGTAGGCTATTTGCATTTCATCTTGGGAGGTTCCCGGACATATATATAGGTGCCTCTGGGTGGCTTTCTCACTGTTGTAACCATTGCTGTTTCTGAAGAAGTGAGAGCTTAAGGCTAAGGCAGTCTGCAAAGGAACGTGGCCCTCCTGCCCTCCACGAATGGCTATCTCGGTAAGCCCTGGCAGTGTCTCTCACCTTTCCGCCGCACAGCTGTCCAAATGATCTTCCCAAGGCATAAATCTGATGGTGCTCCCCAGAGATTGCATAGGGGTCTTTTGCCTTGAAGATTGTAAATTCCTCAGCTTGCCATTTAAAAATCTCTCCCATCTTGCAGCCAGTTCCCTTTCCGACCTGTCACGTTACTCCCATTATGCTTTATGTTCTGGACAAACTGGCCAGCTTTCTGTTACTGATAATGGCTTTGCACTACCTGCTTCCTTATCTTGACACAGAGCTCACCTCTAGATCTCTGAGAACTGCCTTCTGCTCTCTCAGTGCACCCTAAGAACCCCCTGGACATTTACCCTGCCTGTGAACTCTAAGCACCATGGGGACTTGCCTTCCACCCTGCTGCTGCCCTACCTCTCCTTCTCATCCTACCCTACCCAAATTAGAATGTCAGCTCTTTGAAGAGAGGCATTGTCTCACTTTTTTCGGGTTCCAAGTGCTTATCACTGTGTTGATCAGTTAATAAGTGTTTGTTTCATTGGATTATTAGATCTACTTTACAAGTAAGAAAATGGGAGGTCAGAGGATCATAGATTTGGAGCTACAAGAGACCGGAGAGATTATTTCGTTTAACCTCTGTATTCTATAGGTGAGGAAACTGAGTCACAGAAGCATTGAGTGACCTGTCCAGAGTCATGAGAGGTGGGATTTAAACTCACAGTCCCTGTCTCCAATGCTAGTGTATTTTTCCACTTATTGCCTCCTCATTTTGTAGAAATGATCCTTTCTCTCTCCTTGTGCCAGTGGCCCTGACAGAAACCAAAAAAGAGAAATACTGAGTGACAAAGAGAGAACTGGCTTCAGATTCTGGAGGACCAGGGTTCAAGCCCTGATACATAATGACTGCCTCAGAAAAACCTCTTAAGACTACATATTGCAAAGCAGGTGTGAAGCTGCTTTTGTAGAATGGATTTTCTCATTAGGAATACCTTAGACCAATTAAACCATATGTTTAGGCAATTTTGTTTTTGACCCAACTTTGTGGGCTCCCAATTAAGAAAAAAATATATATATCCTGGACATTTACCACCTACGTGACCTTGGCTACTATGTCACTTAGTGTCCCAGAGCCCCAGGGAACCCACCTGTAAAAAGAGAGGCTTGGACGGAAAGCCTTCCAACAACTCCTCCAGTTTCCCATCTGTGAACCTGTGACAGCTGGGGGACTTGTTTCTCTAATAAAGCAGGAGCTCTAGCTCCAGGAAGACGTGTTTACTAAGGGCAATATCCATTCTCCCTCCTCTCCTCTGGTCTATTAACAAATATTCTAAAGTCGAGCACACATAAAGTTGGCAGCTATGGCAGCTGTGGCCATCACCGTCCTGAAGCTCCTTAGATCTTTTACTTTGTGAGAAGAGAATGGTACTGGTCTGGTAATTACAATCCAAGATGTCAGAATTCACGCCACGGGAGAATTGGGGAAAAAACCCAAACTCTGAAGGCTAAATATAGACATGAACAAGTCAGAAGTCTTCTGGACATGAGCTCAGGCCCTTTCTTCCAAGTGAAGTCATTTGGTCTGAACAAAGGCCCAGGAACAGCTCCTATATAATTCCTTCTTTCCATGACTAATGCTGGATTTTCCTGTTGTTTTTGGCTCTTGGCTTCCTGTCGCCCTGTAGGCCCACACCCACCGGCTCAACCTCAAACCTCCCCTCAGAAAGGTTTCTAACAGGCCCTGAAAGAGCTCCTTCTGAATCTTAGGAGAAGGGAGGGATTCATCC
>JAJPUD010019023.1:0-27371 GCA_023553655.1 Myrmecobius fasciatus
CTTTCTTTCTTTCTTTCTTTCTTTCTTTCTTTCTTTCTTTCTTATTCTCTCTTTTTCTTTTTCTTCATCTCTTTCTTTTGCTCCCTTTGTACTATCTTGGTTACTGTCTCTGTCTCTCTCCTCTCTTACACAATTTTCTTTACTTTAAAAAAATTTTCTCCCTTCTAAACAAGTTATAGTAAGTAAAAACAGTTTTAACACAATTACTTCATTCCAAAAATCTTTTCCCTTCTGTACATTTCATCCATTGCTTATGCATTACTTATGTCAAAAGGTGGGAATCATGCTTCATTATTAGTCCCTTGAAAACTTAGTCATTGCATTGGTCAGAGTCAATAGACTTTTTGCCCAGGGTCACAGAGCTAGTTAATAGATTTTAAAAAGTTGTCTTTCTGGGGCAGCTAGGTGGCACAGTGATAGAGCACCAGCCCTGAAGTCAGCAGGACCTGAGTTCAAATCTGGTCTCAGACACTTAACATTCCCTAGCTGTGTGACCCTGGGCAGGTCACTTAACCCCAATTGCCTCAGCAAAAAGAAAAAAAAAAAGTTGTCTTTCTTCACAATTTGTAGTCATTATATGGATTGTTCTCTTGGTTCTGCTCATTACACTATGCATCAGTTCATAAGGATTTTTCCAGGTTTTGCCAAAATTGTCTGTTTTTAATTTCTTATGGATCAATAATATTCATTGTCATCAGTTGGCAGCAATTTGTTCTGTCATTTCTTGATTGCTAGACACTTTCTTACTTTATAACTCTTTGCAATGATAAAAAGTATTGTTATGACTATTTTATACATATGAATAATTTCTCCCTTTTCTATCTTTGGGAAATGAGTATTGTAGTGGTATTGTTTACTCAAAAGGTATGCCCAGGTCAATGATTTTTGGATACAGTTCCAAACTGTCTTCCAGGGTAGCTTGATCTCTTTAGAATCTCAGTAGCTGTACATTAATGTCAGTCCTCAGAGACTCCCAAAGCAGTTCTCATTTAGCTTTGGGGATTTTTTTTTTTAATCTAATGTACTGAGGTAGAGATAAGAGTTGTTTTAATTTGCATTTCTTTTAGTATTTAGTTTTTCAAATGGTTGTTGATAACTTGAATCTCTTCTCTTACAAACTAATTCACATCCTTTGGCCATTTATCTATTGTGGGGGCAGGGATAGCTTCTATTTTTATATATTTAATTCAGTTCTCTATACATTGATGTCAGATATTTACCAGAGAAAGTTTTTTTTTTTACAAAGGTTTTCTCCAATTCCTTTATAATTTTAAATGCATTGACCGTGTTTGTTCAAAATTCTTTGGATATTATATGTAATCAGAATCATCCATTTTATATCCCATCTTTTGTCCATGGCAATCATCCATTTGGAGTTTTGTGAGATGTTATTATAAATTTAATGCCTGCTGGACTTACTTTCGGTTTTCATAGCAATTTTTTTTTTTACACAAGTAATCCAGTGTTTGGTATATTGGGGTTTGTTGAACACTAGGCTACAACATTTCTTTTTGGTTTCTGAATTTTCTTTTTCACCTAATGTGATGCATTAATCAACTTCTATATTTTAGCCAGTAGCTGTTTCATAGTTTGAGATATGGTAGTGATAAGTCCCTCTTCTATGGTTTTTCATTATTTCCTTTGAAATTATTTTGTTCCTCTGGAGACACTTTGTTATTAACATTCTACCTTTATGATATAATCCCTTAGTAGTTTGATTTGAATAATATTAAATTAAAATTAATTTATGTAATATTAATTTCAATATATTGACACAACCAAATTACAAGCAATACATATTTTACAAATTATTTTTGTAGGTCGGTAGATAGATGCATTAATAGAAAAAGCATTTGTTAAACCTTTCAAGGCTCTATGCTAAGTGCTAGGATAGTACAGCAAAAGACAGTCTACTTTCAAGGAGTTTACATTTTAACAGGTGAATATCAAGCATAAAAGGGAGCTGAAAGGCCAAAGGTAGAAAGGAGCAATGTAGTAAGGAGGGTTACCTTCATGGGAACAAGGCCTCTAAAGTAGAAGCGGAGCAGACTAGTGTCCTAGAAGTGAAGTGAATAATATATATGGTTGGGGCTTCCTTGATATACTAAGCAATTTACTAATGCATGGGTAGGTCTCAGAGTGGAGTCATCTTCAAGGTGGTGATTGTGAAGGGAGAGCAAACATAAAAGTGAACTTGAAATGAGGGCTGTTTTTCTGAAAAGAACTTTTTACTTGCATGCATATAATTCCTCTATGTGTCTTGGTCAATGAATTCCCAAGTATTTTATATATTTTGTAGTGATTTGGAATGATATTTCTCTATCTTTTTCTTCTGGGTTAATTGGTCATATAAAAGAGTGGATGATTTTAGTGAGTTTATCTGATATCTTACTACTTTGTTAATAGCAGTAATAGTTTCCATTCATTTTAGTTGAATCTCTAGGATTGTCCAAGGAAACCATCATATCATCTGTTAAAAAGTGATGATTTTTCTTGTCAATTTATTTATACTCATTTCATAAATTTCTATCTTATCTTATTACTGAAACTAGAATTTTGAAGGCTATAACAAATAGTAGTGATGATAATGCACATCCTTGCTTTGTTGTTGATTTTGTTGTAAAAGGCCTTATTGTTTTTTCCATAAATTAACAAGCTTCTATTGATCTTCTAGGAATTATAATAAGTGCTAGCATACAAAGAAAGGTTTAAAAAAAGTTCCTGCTCTCCAAGAAGCTTAGTCTAGTGAGAGACACAATCTACAAATGACTATGTTTAAAATATAAATAGGGGAAATTGGTGATAATTTCAGAAGGACAACAGTAGCATTAAACAGGACTGGAAAAGAATACTTGCAGGAGATGTTATTTTAATTGGGACCTGAAGGAAATCAAGGAAGCAATGAGATGTAAAGAGAGAAAGAGTTCCAGCTATGTGAGTCATCCATTTAAAATTCAAGGAATTGAGAAATAGTGTTTTGTAGGAGGAAGAGGAAGGAGGCCCAAATCACTGGATCATAGAGTGTATCAGGTTGGGGGCGGGGGCAGTAAAAAGGCTAGAAAGGTGGGAAGAATTGGGGTTATAGGGGGAATTAAATACTAGAAGATTATATAATGCATCCTGGAGATATCTCTTTGCTTTTGATAGATACTATTTATCATTTTAAGGAAAGTCCACTGATTCCTATGGGGTTTTTAATGTTTAAAAACAGAAATTAGTATTTTATTTTATAAAAAGTGTTTTTGTATCTACTGACAAAATTCAGAAATCTTAAGATATTTGGATTTTGATATTGTCTATGTTTGTAATTTTCTTAATATTGAACAATTCATTGTCTTATGGGCACACAAAATAAATTTGTTATTGTAACTAACCCCTTTGTTAATATTTTATGTTGATGTTTATTAGAGATATTGACTTATCATTTTCTTTCTGGGCTTTGCTTCTTAAGTCTTTCATTATCAAGGTCATGATTTTATTGAAATAATTTGATAAAATTCTCCACTCCTATCCACTTTCCCCCCTTAATTTTCTGAATAGCTGATGTGCTACTAGAAACTTTTTCCTTAAAGTTCAAAAAAATCACTTTCTTCCTTTTTTTTCTTTTGGAGTTTGTTTATGTCCTATTCAACTGCTATTTCTGAGATTGGGTTATTTTAATTTTTCTTTCCTGTTTTGTTAATTTGAGTATTTTATTTTGTATTTGTGTTTCTAATGTTTTAAGCATTGATATTTTTGTTACCAGCAATTATTGAAAATCATCTATTTCATTAAAAGTCAGCTCTCTTGTAAAGGATTATATGTAATCTAACTGGATGCATCATCCTTGTTTGAAAATCTTTGTGCTTTTAAAAATGCCAAAATTTTCTTTACTTTTTGATCATTTCTAAAAATGTTTATTTCAGGACCAAATATACTTTCTGCCCCTCCTTTACTAACAGAGGAGGCAAGAAATAGAATAATACAATAAGCAAGCACATATGATATCTTTCAAGCTATATTCCTTTTTTTAAATAGAATTTTAAATTTTAAATAGAACCCCTAGTTACATGTCAAGCATTCATTTTAACAAGATTTTGAGTTCCAAAGTTTTCTCCCTCCCTCCTTCCTTTTTCTCACCTTTTCTGAAGACAGTAGTCCACATGATATAGTTTATACATGTACAATCATATAAGACATATTTCCATATTAGTTACAGTTGTGAGAGAAAACCAAAAGGGGAAAAACATGAGAAAGATTAAAGTAAGTAAAAATGATGCTTCAATCTATATTCCAAGTAATTTTTTCACCTGAAAATTTCTTGTTCATATCTTTTGCTCTTTTTTTTCAATTGAGGAATGGCTTGTATATAAATTTGGTTCTGTTTTCTATATATTTGAGAAATGAGGCCTTTATCAGAGACAATTGCTGTTTATATTTCCCCCTTCTTTTCACTTTCCTTCTAATCCTGGTTGCATTGATTTTGCTTATACTAAAGCTTTTTGATTTAATATAATCAAAATTATCTATTTTATATTTTGTTATTTCTCTATCTTTTCTTTGATTAAGAATTTCCCCCCTTTCTCATCGGTCTGAAAGGTGGACTATTTCTTGCTCTTCTAATTTGATATCCCCCCTTTTTACATTAGATACTCATTTAGATTTTATCTTGATAAAAGATGTGAGATGTTGGTCTATACCAAGTTTGTGCTCTATTATTTTTCAGTTTTTCCAACTATTTTTGTCAAACAGAGAGTTATACTGAAAGCTAAGATCTTTGGATTTGTCAAACCTTAGCTTACTTTTGTCATTGCCTACTGAGTCTTGTGTACCATAATCAATTTCACCAATTCATCTCTTTATTTCTTAGCCAGCATCAGATAATTTTGACGGTTATTGCTTTAGAGTAGCTTGAGATCTGATGTTGCTAGGCAACCTTCTTTGCATTTTTCTCATTAATTGCTTTGATATTCTTGACCTTTTGTTCTTCCAGATTAATTTTGTTATTTTTTTCTAGCTGTATTAGTTTTTGGTAGTTTGATTGGCATGTCATTAAATGAGTAAATTAGTTTAGGCAGAATTATCATTTATATTATATTGCCTCATCCTAACTATGAGCAATTGATATTTCTCCAAATGTTTTAGATCTAACTTTATTTGTGAAAAGTGTTTTGTAGTTGCATTTATATAGTCCCTGGATTTGTCTTAGTGGGTAGACTCCTAAATATTGTACATTTTCTACAGTTATTTTAAATGGAATTTTATTATCTCTTTCTGCTTGGCTTTTTCAATCATATAAAGAAAAGATGATGATTTATGTGGGTTTATCCTATATCTTGAAACTTTGCTTAAGTAGTTAATTATTTCAAGTAATTTTTAATTGATCCTCTAGGGTTCTTTATATATATTATCATTTCATCTGCAAATAATAGTTGTGTTTTCTCATTGCCTTTTCTAGTTCATTGGATTTCTTTCTCTCTTATTATTAAAACTAATATTTAATTCTAATATGTGGTGACAATGGGCATCCTTGCTTTATGCTTGAGAGCACAAAATTACCTCCGAATGATATAACCTAGCAGTCACTGGTTCACAGCCTGAATCGGTCTTGAAATCAACACTTTAGCTATTATTCTACTAATAACACACCCAAACCACCCACGTTCTACAGAAGCAGCCATCAAATATTTCCTCACCCAAGTTACAGCTTGGGTTCTTCCTAATTAAGAAGGTTCTTCCTAATGGGAAAGGCTTTTTCTGCATCTATTGAGATAATCATATGATGTCTGTTGGTTTTCTTATTGTTATGGTCAATTATGTTGATAGTTTCCCTGATATTGAACCAACCCCACATTGCTAATAAAAATCCTACTTGGACATAGTGTATAATCTTTGAATATATGACTGTGATATCCTTGCTAATATTTTGTTCAACATTTTTCATTGATATTCATAGGGAAATTGGTCTACAATTTTCTTTCTCTGTTTAAGCAAATTCTACTTGTGGTATCAGCATCATATTTGTGTTATAGAAGGAGTTTGATAAGACTTCATTAATTTTTCCAAATAGTTTATATAGTATTGAAATTAATTGTTCTTTAAATATTTGGTAGAATTTATTCATGAACCCATCTGGCTCTGGGAATTTTTTTCTATCAAGTTTGTTAACCACTTATTTAATTTCTTTTTCTAAGATGGAATTATTTAGGCTTTATATTCCCTGATCTGTTAATTGAAGTAATTTATATTTTCATAAATATTCATAAATTTTACTCAGTTGTCAGATTTATTGCACATAATTGAGCAAAAGATTTCTAATGATTGCTTTAATTTCTTTTTCATTGGTGGTGATTTCATCTTTTTAATGTTTGATACTGGATATTTGATTTTCTTTCTTTTTTAGAAAATCAAATTAACAAATGCCTTATTTATTTTTTTCTTAAAACCAAATCCTAGATTTGTTTATTGGCTCAATTTTGGGGGGCTTTCAATCTCATTAATCTTACCTTTGAGTTTCAGGATTTCCAATTTGGTGTTCAATTGAGGATTTTAAATTAATTCTTTCTTAAAGGTTGTTTTTTTTTTTGTGGTTGCATGCTTGATTCATCAATCTGTTCTTTTTACATTTTATTGATGCATTAATCCAGAGAAATATATTTTTCCCTAAGTACTGCTTTGGGTGTGTCCCATTAATTTTGGTATGTTATCTCATTGTTATCATTCTCTTTAATGAAATTGTTATTTCTATGATTCCCTCTTTTTAAAGTTTTTTTAAATTTCCTTTTTCTTTTTCTTTTTTTTTAGAAATAGGTTATTTATTTATGGCAGTCTAGAAAGAACAATTGGTACAAAACAATTCCCCTAAAGTTCATGACAAACATGTTCATAACTTAAAATAAGGTCCAAGTGGAAGTAGGCTCAGGCATAGTCTTGATTTGAAGTGTCCCTGTATCATAGCCAGCTATATATTTTGTAAGATTTGGATTTGTTTCATAATATGAAAAAGAAATGAGCCCTTAGAGAAAAAAAGACATATATACAAAAGACTAAGTAATCTTATAGTTCTCAAAAAAAGACCACCTAGAGCCCATGGCATCCAATACAATTAGCATTGTTTGCCATCTTTATCCCTTTTCATTAACCACATGTCACAATGACTTGAAGTCAATCCAGCTTTTAATGTACTTTCACCTACTTTGAGGCTGTGATATGAAAATGGATGTGAAGTTTTTTATTTTTTTAAATATATGCATAGATAGTTTTCAACATTCACCCTTGCAAAACCTTATGTTCCAAATTTATTTCTCCCTCTCTTCCCTCCCCCCACCCCACCCCAAGTAATCCAATATATGTTAAACATGTTTAAATCTTCCATACACATTTCCACAATTATCATGCTGCACAAGAAAAACCAAATCAAAAAGGAAAAAAATGAGAAAGAAAACAAAAAGCAAGCAAACAACCACAAAAAAGTGATACTACTATGTTGTGATCCATACTCAATCCCTACAATCCTCTCTCTGGATGCAGATGGCTCTCTCCATCAGAAGTCCATTGGAAGTGGCCTGAATCAACTCACAGTTGAAAAGAGCTACATCCATCAGAATTCATCATAGTATAATCTTGTTGTTATGTACAATTTTCTCTTAGTTCTGCTCACTTCACATCAGTTCATGTAAGTCTCTCCAGGCCTTTCAGAAATCATCCTGCTGATTGTTTCTTATACAACAATAATATTATGCTTTGCTCTTTGACCCAAACATTTGTTAGGATTAGATTATTTAACTTTGAATTAATTCTTAATCTATCCTTCAAATGCCCTTTTTTAAATGTGATTTCTCTCATGAGGTATTTTATATTTTCATCAAATTTTTTATTCATTTGAATTTAATTGATTCTTGATGTCTCATAAAGTCCACAGTTATTTTGACATCATTATCCTCTTTTGAGTTTGTATCTTGGCTTTTCCTGTCACCATATCAGCTTCCTATGGTCAGATTCTTTTTTGTTGTTTTTTGCTCATTTGTCTCTCTCTCTCTCTCTCTCTCTTGCTCCTTCCTTCCTTTTTTCTTTAAATTTAAGCTCTGCTTCCTAGATGGAAGAAATAATATCTTAGGCTTCTTGTGCTAGTGGCTAGAGGCCGTAGCTATTTACCTGGTACAGCATTGATGGTGCCCTGAGGCCATGGGAAATCCAGGTGGTTGGTGATGGCTGAGGCATTAAGGTGAAAGGAGGCTGGTTCTGCTGGATGCTCTAGGGGTTTGGCAACTTGTCTGGTGCTGATCTGGAGGCCTAATGTTGTATCTGGGCAGGTGTGGAGGCCATATTGGATGTTTTTGTGTTTCCCTGACTAAATTGTCATGTGTAGATCTGACTCCTAAAGGATGCCTAATTGCTTGAGGTGATGAAGCATGTGGTGATGTCCAGGAGCTGATGTCTGCAGGATCCCCTAATTTTGCAAGGCACATGGGGAGTTCTTGTATTGAAATTCACCTGCTCCAGCACCCAAGGTTCAGAATCTCCTGCTGATTTGCTGAGATTGAGCTTGTTGCTGACTTGCTATGGAGTTTTCTATCTTGCACTGTGGCCTCTCCCTTACCTGAGTGAGTGGGACCCCTCCTATAGATCCTTCAAGTTTCTTAGTCTAAAAGATTGTATAACCTTTTTTTGGGGTTCATTCTGCAATTTTAGAACATGTCTTGGGGTGCTATTTCATGGTTGCCCATAGGTAAACATATGAAGTTTACAGCATTTCACTGCTTACTCTGCTATCTTAGATTCCAGAAATCCCTCAAAATATATTATTGTTATATTATTATATTAGCCATGTTGGGGAGGGAGTAAGAAAAAAAAACAAAGTGCTTCTATTGGCATTCAGTTACATCAGTTCTCTCTCTGGAGGTGGATAGCATTTTTCATAATGAGTCCTTCAGAATTGTCTTGGATCATTGTATTACCTACTACTGGGTACAGTTTAAGGGCAGAGAAAAGCACTTTCAGTCATGAGAGAGCAGATACCTTAAGGAGCAGTATCAACTGTGATCTCAAGGCATCAAGGGCCCTTCCTGGGTAAGGGCCAGGAGAGGAGTAGCCATACCTCTCCCTGGACCACACCAACTTGCAAGCACCAAAATCTTTCAACTCACCAGAACTAGTTCTGAAACCAAAAGTAAAAAAAAAAAATCAAACATGAAGTTTGGGACAGTACCCACCTCCCCATAGGTGTGAATTAAGTCCAACTTCAGCATCAAGAAATAGGCTAGAAACCCAAATTCAGAAGATGTCAAAATAAGCAAAGCCCCAAAGAAAAAAAATGTGACTTGGACACAAACCAAACATGAATTTGGGGAGGGCTAAAACATTTTTAAGGGTCATAAATTGGTCTTTATTATTTAAGTTCAAGAACAGGCTATGAAGACAAGGCTAAGAATAAGAACAAAGAGTCAAAAATGGATCCCTAGGAGAATGAAAAAATGGAGTAAAGCAACTTCTGAGAACTGTAGGAGAAAGATAGATCAGAGCCTCTCATCTATATTTGCCCTATATAGATTTCTGAGCCTTAGTCTAGAGCAAATAATGAAACATATGGTAAAAGGAAGGTAGGAAAAGGTGGAGCCAAGATAACAGAGTAAAGGAAGAGACTTCCCTGAACCTTGCCCCAAACTCCTCCAAAGCCTTTTTTATATAATGACTCTAAACAAATCTTATAGCTTCAGAATTCACAAAACATGGAATGAAACAATTTTTCAGCCAAAGACAACCTAGAAGATCAGCAAGAAAGGCCTATTGCACCAAAGTGGGAGTGCAGTGATGTGCTAGCACAAACCAAGCCAATACATCCCTGACCCTAGCCAACCAGGCCCTGGGGCCTCTGAATCAGGGACAGCAGTGGTGATTTTCAGACCTCTCAGCCCATAGTCACCAAAGACGTCTTGGAAGATTGGCAGGAAAGGTTTGCCACACTAAGGTGTGAAGGAAGGCTCAGCAAAGCAGGAGGAAGTCCCTAGAAGTTACCAAATCAGGAGCAGTGGTGGCAGCAGCAAGAGCAGTGGCAACTTCCAGAGGCCTTAGCCGACAGATGCTAAGGGGATTGATCAGAAAGAAATTGTAGGGATCTCTTTGCTAGCATTTAAGGCAGGACTCATCGCTTTGACCATACTCAGATCTGGGATTTAGTCTTGGCCCACAGTCCTAGGTTGAATGTTAACATACTAGATTTTAAAGAATAGATCAGGCATCCTTCTCAAAATTCCAGGGTAGAACAGAATGTTTATAGTCACTTCACAGACCAAAACATAGGCCAGGAGAGAAGTAAACACATCTCTCCTTGGATCACACTACCTTGGAAAAACTGAACACTTAGAAGTCCCTAGAAGGATCTCTGAAAACAACTACACAAAACCCCTGAAGCCCCACCCAGAAAACAGAGACCTACTTTATTTTTTTTAATAAAATGGTAGTTTTCCAAATACATGTAAAGAGTTTTTTAATATTCATTTTTGTAAAGCTTTGTATTCTAAATTTTTCTCCCTCCATCCCTTCTCCCCCTCCCTAAAACAGCAAGTAATCTGATATAGATTAAATATGAGCAATCCTTTTAAGCATATTTTTATTTGTCTTTTGTGCAAGAAAAATCAGACCAAAAAGAAAAAAAAGTGAGAAAAAAACAAACAAGCAAAAAGGTGAATATACTATGCTTCAATTCACACTTAATCTTTATAGTTTTCTCTTTGTATGGGATTGGCATTTTCCATCCCAAATCTATTGGAATTACCTTGGATCACTCCATTGTTGAGAAGAGCAACATCTGTTATAATTGATCATCACAAAATTTGTTATTACTATGTACAATGTTCTCTTCGTTCTTCTCACTTTACTCAACATCAGCTCTTGTAGGTATTTCCAGGCTTTTCTGAAATGAGCCTATTCATCATTTCTTATGGAACAATAATATTCCATATTCATATACCATAACTTATTCAGCCATTCCCCAACTGATGGGCATCCACTCAGTTTCCAGTTTCTTGCCACTATAAAAAGAGCTGCTACAAACCTCCTTGCTGCAAACATAGGTCCTTTTCCCTTTTTTATGATCTCTTTAGGATACAGACCCAGTAGTGGCAGTGCCGGATCAAATGGTAAGCACAGTTTGATAGCCCTTTGAGCATACTTTCAAATTGCAGAGATATTCTTTGATAAAGAGTTAAAAGATGAATTAAGCTGTGAAAATGAGAAAAAGATTCTGACCATTCAAAGTTACTCTGGTTACAAAGAAGATCAAAATATGCACTCAGAAGAAGATAGCAAAGTCAACACTCCTACATCCAAAGCCTCTAAAAATAAGAATTGCTCTTAGGCCATGGAAGAGCTAAAGGGGGATTTTGAAAATCCAGTAAGAGAGGTAGAGGGAAAATTGGGAAGAAAAAATGAGAGTGATGCAAAAGTACAAAAAAAGAATGTCTTAAAAATGAAAATTGAGATAAAGAAGCTAATTACTTTATGATAAATCAAGAAACTATAAAACAAAAACAACAGTATGGAAAAAAGGAAACAATGTGAAATATTTCATTGGAAAAAACAACTGACTTGGAAAGTAGATCCAGGAGAGATAATTTTAAAAAATATTGGTATACATGAATGTCATGATCAAAAAAAAGAACCTAGATACAACTTTTCAAGAAATTATCAAGGAAAACTCTCCTGATATTCTAGAACCAGAGGGTAAAATAGAAATGGAAAGAATCCACCAATCACTTCCTAAAAGAGATCCTGAAATAAAAATTTCCAGGAATTCTATAGCCAAATTCTGGGACTCCAAGGTCAAGAAGAAAATATTGCAAACATACAGAAAGAAATAATTCAAGAGTAGTAGAGTCACATTCAGGATGACCCAAGATTTAGCACTTCTACATTATAGGAATGGAGAGCTTGAAATATGATGTTACAGAGAGCAAAGAAACTAGGATTACAACCAAGAACTGCCTACCCAGGAAAATGGTAATCCTTCAGGAGAAAAGATGGATATTCAATGAAATAGAGAATTTTCAAGAATTCTTCATGAAAAGATCAGAGTTGAATAGAAAATATGACTTTTAAAGATAGGTCTTAAAATAAACATAAGGAAATAACCAGAATTAATAAGGTTAATTTGTTTAAATTCCTGCATGAGAGGATGATACTTGTAATTTATAAGAACTTTTTCATTATTAGGGCAGTTAGAAAGAGAATATATAAAGAGAGTGGGCACAGGTGTGAGTTGAATATAAAGGATAATATTTTTAAAAGTAAAATTAAGGGATGAGAGGAATGTTTTGGGATAAAGGGAAAAGGAGAGGTGGATTGGCATAAATTATCTGCCACAAAAGAGACCAAAAAAAAAGCTTTCATAGTGGAGGGGAAGAAGAGGGGAGCAGAAAAGAGAGAACCTTACTCTCATAAGAATTGGCTCAAAGAGTTAATAATTAATACACTCAATATGGCAATAGAAATCTCTCTTGCACTGCAGAAAAATAGAAGAGGAAGGGGATAGAAGAAGGAGGCATCTCAGAGGAGAGGGTATCCAAAAATAAAACACTTTTGAAGTGGTACAGAGTAAAAGGAGAAAATAGAAAATACACTATATAATAGTTATGAATGTAAATGGCATGAACTAACCCCCTAAATGGATGTTGATAATAGAATGGATTAGAAAACTGAATTCAACAAAATGCTTTTTACAAGAAATACATAAAACAAAGACACATAAAGAGTTAAAATAAGATGTAACAGAATTTACAAAGCAAAAACAAAAATAGACCTAATCAAAAGAGTTAAACAGGGAAATTACATCTTCTTAAAGTGTGCTATAGACAATGAAGTATTATTAATGCTAAACATATGTTTACTAAATTGCAAAAAAAATACCAAGTTAATTTTTTTAAATTTTAATAGTTTTTTAATTTTTTTTCCAAAAACACACAAAGATAGTTTTCAAAACATTGCAATCCAAATTTTCCTCTCTCCCTTCCCCCATCTCCTCCCATAGATAGTAAGCAATCAAACAGGTTACACATATGTAATTCTTTTAAACATATTTCCATATTTGTCATGCTGCACAAGAAAAATTAGATCAAAAGGTGAAAAAAACTCAACAAAGAAAAAAGCAAACAAACAATAGCAACAACAACAGAAGGTGAATATACTATCCTTTAATCCACATTTAACCTTCATAGTTCTCTTTCTGGATGATAGAAAGAACTATCAAAAATCTTTTGGAATAGCCTTGAATCAACTCCTTGTTGAAAAGAGCCAAATTCAACACAGTGGATCATCATATAATCTTTTTTCCCCTGAGGCAATTGGAGTTAAGTGACTTGCCCAAGGTCACACAGCTAGGATGTGTTAAGTGTCTGAGACCAGATTTGAACTCAGGTCTTCCTGACTTTAGGACTGATGCTCTATCCACTGCACCACCTAGCTGCCGCCATCATCATATAATCTTGATGTTGCTATATACAATGTTCTTTTGGCCGAACCCAAATTTTTAAAGAAAAAGTTAAATGAAATACGGGGGGGGGGGGGAACAGTAAAACTTTGCTAGTGAAGTTTCTCCCCTCAGACCTAGATAAATCTAACCATAATATAAATAAGAAAGAAGTTAATGAAGTGAATAGAATTTTGGGAAATTTAGATTTGATAGATCTCTGGAGAAGATAGAATGGAAATAGGAAGGAGAATATTTTTTCCAGCTATAAATGGTTATTTCACAAAAATTGCCCAACATATTAACCAATGAATTAAATACCTCACAAAGAAATGTAGGAAAGCAGAAAATATTAAATGAAATTTTTCAGACCACAAGTTAATAAAAATTACAATCAATAATGGATGTTGGAAATATAGATTAAAAATCCAATAGGAAACTAAATAATCTAAGAATGGATATGGCCTGCAGGCTTTGCATTTATTCTGTGATTACTGAGCATTTTCATTTTAGACTTTCTGCATTAAAAAATCTGAAAAAGTTTCATTTATGATTTCTTGAAATATTGTAGTTTTTTAAAACTAGTTTTCAGGGTGTCCAGTAATTCTTAAATTTTCTCCTTGACTTGTTTTCCAGGTTAGTTGTTTTGAAAGTGAATAGAGTACATTTTCTTCTATTTAAAATTCATTTTTGTCCTAAGATTTTTTGTTGTCTTGTGTAGTCAATGAGAAATATTTGGTCCTTTCTGATTTTGTGAGAGTTGATTATCTGGGTTTTCCATCCTATGTTATAATTTATTCTTTTTCAAATTTATATTTCTAGAGTTCTTATTTAAAGTTTGAATTATATTTTCCCCAGGTGCCTTTTTCATCATTGTTATTAAGCCTTTTTTTCCTTTGTAGAAGTTATTCTTCTCTAGATTTACCCCTTAGGTGTCTTGACCTACAGATTTTTTTTTATACGGTTTGGTGTTGTCTATTCACATTTCTAGTCAATTTCTACCTTGGGACTTTATGACATATTCTATGTATTTCCTCAGAGTACTGGATAAGTTGGTTAGGCCATGTTTATTTCTGACTGTGAGTTTTTGGGGTGCTCTAGATACTGGCTTCCACGTCTCTGTATCTATCTGTACTCAGAGTGCTGGCAGTATTGATTGTTTCAGTCAGAATTCTGTGGTTGGTTGTCCCTACTCAGGGCATTGTGACCAAGTTCTATTCATTCCAAGGCCATGTCTAGGTGATTGCTGAGGTCTTTTGTCTCCATCTCTTGTGTCTTCAGTGAGAATGATGTTATGAGCTTCTGGCCAATTTATTTGAATGTGTTCTAGATATATTGCTGGGATCCTCTTCTATCTATTGTGGCATATATCATTATAATCTTTTTTATTTAGCTTTAACTCCTTACCTGACCTTGCTTCAACTTACATTTCCAGTCTTATTGGCACATTGCTCCCTCTCCTATTTAATATAGTTCAGTCAGACTTGTCTTTTCTCTATTCCTCACCCTGGACATTCCATTTCCTATCTCTCTGCCTTTGTAATGACATTGTTCATGTCTGGAATACACTCCCTCATCATCTCTCCTTGACAGATTTCCATCATTCCTTTAAGATGTATCTTATACAGCATTTCTTTTTGCAGGAAGCCTTTCCTTTTTTATATTGAAGTTATTTATTTTCAAAACATATGCAAGTATAATTTTTCAACATATCGCCTTAAAAAACCTTATGTTTCAATTCCTCCCTTTAACCCACCCCCTTCCCTACATGGCAAGTAATTCAATACATGCTAAACATGGAAAAAATATGTTAAATCCAATATAGGCATGTATACTTATACAATTATCTTGCTGCACAAAACAATCAGATCAAAAAGGGAAAAAAATGAGAAAGAAAATAAAATTCAAGTGAACTACAAGAAAAAAAAATGTTATTTTATGATCTACCCTCAGTTCCCATAGTACTCTCTCTGGGTATATAGATGGCTCTCATCATCACAATATCACTGGAACTGGCCTGAATCATCTCACTGCTGGAAAGAGTTAGATCCTTCAGAATTGATCATCATATAATCTTGTTGCCACGTACAATGATCTCCTGGTTCTGCTCATTTCACTTGGCATCAGTTCTTATAAGTCTCACCAGGTCTCTTTAAAATCATCCTTCTGATTGTTTCTTATAAGACAATAATATTCTATAGCATTCATATACCATAACTTATTCAGCCATTCTTCAACTGATGGGCAGTCACTCAGTTTCCAGTTTCTTGCCACTACAAAAAGACTTCCACAAACATTTTTGCACATGTGGGTCTCTTCCTCTCCTTGAAGCTCAGTAGAAATGCTGCTGGGTCAAAGGGTATGCACAGTTTGATAACTCTTTGGGTATAGTTCCAATATGCTCTCTAAAATGGTTGAATCAGTTCACAACTCCACCAACAATGTATCAGTGTCCCAGTTTTCCCACATCCCCTCCAATATTTGTCATTATATTTTCCTGGCATCTTGCCAATCTGAGAGGTGTGCAGTGGTATGTCAGAGATGTCTTAATTTGCATTTCTCTGATTAATAGTGATTTAGAACACCTTTTCATATGACTAGAAATGGTTTTAATTTCTTCATCTGAAAATTGTCCGTTCATATCCTTTGACCATTTATCAATGGGAGAATGGCTTGAATTCTTATAAATTTTAGTCAATTCTCTATATATTACAGAAATGAGGATTTTATCAGAACCCTTGATCATGAAGCCTTTCTCGATCTCCCTGAGTGCTAGTGTTTTCTCTCTGATACTCAACTCTGATTTAAACACCTGGTATATATTTGCCTTTGTCAGAGACATTTATACAGTGCTTTAAGATATGAAAAGCCCTTTACATTTATTATCTTATTTGATTTGATTTATTAAATTTTTATTTCTGACATTTATATTTATATGTACTTGTTGTCTCTGCATTGGAATATAAACTCTCTCTGAGTAGGAGTTGTTTTATTCTTTGTATTTATATTCCAATTTTCTAGAGCAGGGCCCGGTTAACAATAGGTGCTTAATAAATATTTGTAGCTTTATCGTGGCTGTTTTTCTATGTATTTTTTTTATCTTTATTTGATCTGGTGCCCCCTTTTTGGTCATTATTAATTAGATCATATGTGGGAAAGTTGGACTTTATGACTTTTTATTGTACCTTTTTAACCTCAAGTCTGAACACAAATACTTTGCATAGAACTTACCCAACATGTTAGAGACTGTCACCTACTAATTTTAATATTCATTAGGTATGAGTGGCACTAGAGCTCTCCGGGTGACACAGTTGTAAGGAGATGAAGAAAGTTTGAAACAAACCTGAGTTTAACTCTGTGTGTCAGAAGTATGATTTTATGAGAATGTGTTCAGTATGTTTCTGAGCATTTCTAATTTCTTTCTTTTTTTTTTTTTGCTTTTTGCTGAGGCAATTGAGGTTAAGTGACTTGCCCAGGGTCACACAACTAGGGAATGTTAAGTGTCTGAGAACTCAGGTCTTTCTGACTTCAGAACTGGTACTCTATCCACTGCGCCACCTAGCTGTCCCCATTTCTAATTTCAATCATTGTGATTGGCATAGGCCAGATGGAATGACTTTTTTCCTTATTTTCCTTGGACCAAAGATAATTCTACTCTGGGCCTCTCTGGAAGTGTTTGTTATAAGTGAGATTGTCATTAATTAAATCAAAATAAGTCAGTAACAACAATTTCCTTTTCTTAAAAATTTATATTAGTGAAGAAAAAGCTTATGTTTGATTTTTTAAAGAATATTAATTAGAAAATTCATGAAATCTTAAACTTCAAAAAGACTTTAGAGAATATTACTCCAATTCCTTTTTCAGTAAATGAATCATTGCAAGATAGACAGACAGACAAACAAATTAAATAGACAGACAAATAGAATAGTTATTAAACATAAACCATTTTGCATGTACTGTGGTAAGTGCAGCGAAAGTGATCTTGATAGTTCCTTATTTCAAAGCCCTTATGTTATAATGGGTGAAAACAACTGAATTGAATTTGAGACAATTCTCTTTATTAATTTTTCCTCACTCTAAACCTAATTCAGCCTCTTTTTAATTTCCATCCTTGATTCCTAATTCTATTTTCTGAGATTAAGCAGAAAAGGATATCTAATCTTTTACATACTTCAAGGTAGCTATTAGAGTCTTTTTGAATCTCTTATTCCCCAGATTAAAAGTTTCCAATTCCTTCAATGGATCCTCAGACACTATGTCATCACCGGAATTGTCCTGTTATATCTACATCAGACTTTTAAGGATTACTGTTAGGATAATTGCGCAATTCACTCAGTTTCCAATCCCCTAAATAACATTATCATTTATCTCACTTCTCTCAATTTTTTTTTCTCCAAGAAGAAAATGGGAGATTTTGTGTAATGCTTTATTGGTTTTTTTTTAACTTTTAGATGCCTTTTAAATTTATTATTATTTTCTCCTGCATATTCTCAACGGTAGAAGTTGGAAGTCTCTCTGGAGAATGCATCATTAAATTGTGTTTAATGACTAGATAATACCCAACATGAGTTTTTGGGGCTGGTTATTTTTTTTTTGAATCATATTTTATTTTTCCCCAGTTACATGTAAAGGCAATTTTACCATTCATTAAAAATTTTTGAATTCCAAATTTTCTTTCTCTTTCCTTCTTGTCTCTTCTCCTTGAGACAGCAAGCAATTTGAAGTAGGTTACACATGTTCAGTCATGCAAAACACATTACCATATGAGTCACATTGTTAAAAAAAAAACAATGCAGAGCCAAAGGGGAAACAAAAAATAAAACAATACAAAAAAGTGAAAAGTGTATGCTTAATCTGCATTCTGACCCCTTCAATTCTTTTTCTGGAGATGGCTGCATTTTGTACCATGAATCCTTTGTAATTATCTTAGATCCCTGTTTTGCGAGAATAGCTAAGCCATCTATAGTAGAAAAACTTACAATATTGCTGTTATTTTGTCCAGTGTACTGCTGGATCTGTTCATTTCACTTGGCATCAATTCATATAAGTCCTTCTAGGTTTTTCTGAAATCTACCTGCTTATCATTTCTTATAGGAAAATAATTCTCTATTATATCCCCCACAATTTATTCATCTATTCCCCAATTGATATATATTCTCTCGATTTCCAGTTTTTTGCTGCCACAAAAATAACTGCATAAATATTTTTGTACAGATAGATCTTCTCCCCAACCTTTTGGTTTATTTATTTATGATCTATACATAGTATTGATATTGCCAGATCATGGGACATAGTTTCAAATATTTTTCCAGAATGGTTGGATACATTTACAACTTTGCCAACAGTACATAATTATCCCAATTTTCCCATATCCTGACATTTTTTATTTTCCCCTTTCTGTCATATTAGACTATCCAAGTTGTTTTAATTTGCATTCTTCTAATCAACAGTGATTGGGAACATTTTTTATCTGACTAGAGATAGCTCTGATTTTCTCATCTTAAAGCTGTCTATTCATATCTTTTGCCCATTTATCAATTGAGAAATGACTTGTATTGTTAGAAATTTTAATCACTTCTTTAATCACATGTATTTGAAAAATAAGGCCTTTACAGGAAGATATCGGAGAGACCTGGAGAAGCTTACATGAATTGATGCTGTGAAGTAAGTAGAACCAGAAGAATATTGTACATAGCAATAGCAAGATTGCATGATGATCAATCCTAATGGGCATGGCTCTTTTCAACAATGTGGAGATTCAGGCCAATTCCAATAGACATGATGGAGAGAGCCATATGTAGGCAAAAAGAGAACTGTGGGGACTGAATGTGGATCACAACATAGTATTTTTCATTTTGTGGTTGTTTGCTTGCATTTTGTTTTCTTTTCCTTTTTTCTTTTTTTTATCATATTTTTCTTGTGCAGCATGATAATTGTGGAAATATGTAAAGAAGGGGAGTCAAGATGCAGAATAAAGACAAAAACTTGCTCAACTTCCCCCACCCAAACTGCTCCAATTTTTTTAAAATAATGATTCTAAACAAATTTTAGAGCATCAAAGCACCCCCAAAACCAAGATAGAACATTTTTCAGCCAAAGGCAACTTAGAAACTCAATAGAAAGGGTCTGTGACAACAAAATGGGAACCCAGCATGCAGACTCAGAGCAGAACATGCTGGCACAGCTCCAGTTCCAGCCCCAACCCCTGCCCAACTGACCTCTGTATCAGTGGCAGTACTGGTGATTCCAGATCTCTCAGCCCATAGATACCAAAGAAGAGAATATGATAAAAGAGAGGGCATATTAGGGGAATGAGTGGTCAGTAGCAAAACACTTTTAAGGAGGGACAAGATGAAAGAAAAAAGAGAATAAATGGGGAGAAATACAATTAGCAAAAAAAATTCAAAGCAAGTTTCTCTGATGGAAAATTATTTATTTTTAGGAAATGAAGAGCAGGATGCTCTTAGGAAAAAAAAACCCTGGAAATTCTCCATGAACAAAGTGTAATATGCAGTATACAAATTGCTATATAACAGCAATATTTCTGGACAACTAGCTGTAAACGACTGTTATTTTCAGTAGTACAATCATCCACACTTACTGATTAAAAACCCTATCCATACTCAAAGAAAAAACTGAATGTGTCTGAGTACACATCGAAGCATTCTCTATTGCTCTCTATATATCTTTATTTTTAACTTAATTTTTCTTAGGGTTTTTATTTTTGTTAGGTTGGGAGATCTGTTTTCTTTCACAACTTGACTTTCATGGAATGTTTTGCATCACCTCACATGTGGTTTCTTAATTGTGAGTGGGGAAAGGGAAAGAACCTAGAACTCAAAAATCTTAAAAACAAAAATCTTTTAAAAATTGTTTTGAATGTAACTAGGAAAACTATTAAATGAATAAACAAAAAAAGAAAAACATAGAGAAGAATTGCACATGTTTAACAGATATTGGATTACTTACCATGTAGGGGGAAGGGTGGGAAAACATTTGGAACACAAGGTTTTGCAAGGGTGAATATTGAAAATTCATGTTTTGAAAATAAAAAGTTTTAATAAAATGAGCCCTTATCAAAGACCCACTATAAAAAATTCCCCCCCCCCAGCTTTCCACTTTCCTTTTAATCTTAGTTTGCATTGGTTTTGTTGGTGCAAAAAAACCCCAAAAAACAAAAAACCAAAAAACCTTTTTAACTTTATTTGATGAAAATTGTCCACTTGCATCTAGTAATGCTTATGCTGTGCCACTTGTTTGGTCATAAATTCTTTTCTTCACCATAGATCCAACAGGTAAACTATTCCTTGTTTTCATAATTTTTTATGATATCAATTGTTATGTGTAAATCATGAACCTATTTTGATCTTATCTTCATATATTGTGTAAAATGTTGGTCTATATTTAGTTTCTGCCATACTGTTTTCCAGTTTTCCCAGAAGATTTTTATGATAGTGAGTTCTTGTCCTAAAAGCTGAACTCTTAGAGTTTAGGTTATTATGGTCATTGGGTTGGGTTACTATGGTCATTTACTACTGAGTTTTGTGCATCTAATTTATTCCACTGACCCACCAATCTATTTCTTAACCAGTATCAGATCATTTTGATGACTGTCACTTTATAAAACAGTTTGATATCTGTAATGGCTAAGTCACTATTGTTCCTTATTGGATTTCATTAATTCCCTTGATTTTTTTTTTTCTGAGGCAATTGGGGTTAAGTGATTTGCCCAGGATCACACAGCTAGGAAATGTTAAGTGTCTAAGATCAAATTTGAACTTGGGTCCTCCTGATTTCAGGACTGGTGCTCTACCCACTGTGCCACCTAGCTGTCCCTTCCCTTAATATTTTTAACTTTTTGTTCTAGATTAACTTTTTTTTCTAGCTCTACAAAATAGGGGTTTTATGCTTTTATTGATATGGCACTGAATAAGTAAATTAACGGGCTAGTTAATTTTCTTGTTTCCAATAGTATTTTATTTTTTCTGAATATATGTAAAGGTAGTTTCCAATATTCATTTTTGCAATGTTTTATGTTCCATTTTTTTTCTATTTCTCTTACCTTCTCCTTCCCTAAGACATCAAGCAATCTGACATAAGTTATATACGTGCAATCTTTTTAAACATATTTCCATGTTTGTCATGTTGTGCAAGAAAAGTAAGAGCAAAAGGAGAAAAAAAAAACATGAGAAAGAAAAAGCAATCAAAAAAGCAAAAATACTACACTTTGATTTAAGTTCAGTCTCCGTCATTCTGTTTTTGGATGCAGATAGCATTTTCCATCCACAGTCTATTGGAACTGTCCTGCATCTTACATGGCTGAAAAGAACCAAGTCCACCACAGTGGATCATCACATAATCTTATTCCTATGTACAATATTCTTCTGATTCTGCTCACTTCACTCAGTATCAGCTCATGTAAGTTTCCCCATGTTTTTATGAAATTTGGGCTGGTTAATTTTGAAGTGCACTAATGGAAGTCCAAGCAGGTTCTATTTAACTTAGTCCAGTTCACTAAGTTTACAAATAAGGAAAATAAGACAAAAAGAAGAAACAACTTCCTTAAGGTACCACAATGAGTTAGTTGTGTCAGAGCCAGGATGAAAACCCAAGTGTTCTGACTCCAAGTACATATCATCAGGCTTTTTTCAATATTCAATATGCCAGATCATAACATCAGGAAATATCCTGTAATAGGCACTACAAAATTTATTATAATATTATTTCTGTTCACTTGAATATTAACTTTGTAGCTATTCATGAGGAAGTATCAATGCTGAGGTTCCAGAGCTGACAAGGTTGTAACAAGATTCCTCTTGGGAGGTCTTCAGATAAAGACAGGATGACCACTTTTTGGGAAATACTGTACTACACTTGATCTTAGCCAAAAGTCTGAGAAGCAATATTGTGGGAGATATTATAGAGAACATTCTTTATAATAGTTCCTGAGGTCCTTTCTAGCTCTGAGAGATCATGATTTTTGTTGATGTTGACACATATCAAATGCCACGACATGGGCAGTAAATGACTTCATTGCAGTACTTTGGGCATTTGCCTTGGGCCAAAGCTATGGTTATTTTGCAATCACAGAAACTTCAAATGTTATAAGAACTGCCAGGGAGCTCTCCCTGAGTTCATTCCAATAATCAATAGACAAATAATGCCAATGGGAACACTTGCTCATCCACTTGAGACACAAAACCAAAAAAGAGGGAAATAGCCAGGAAATTAGCCCCTCAAATTCATGGTATTCAAGGATCAACTAAAGAAACAGTGTGGGTAGCATTTAGTGTTAAGAGAAGAAGACTTGAGGAAAGGAGTCCATGGTATCTTTCTTGAAATGCTTTAATATCCTATGACAGTAATAATTGGAGACCAGATCCTACAACTCTATGGACTCATGCCTTAACTACCAAGTAGAAACAGGATCTAGTTAACCCTAAACTCTATCCCTCTCATCTTTTTTTTGTATTTATTTTGTTTTTCACATACACACATATGTTGCCTCCCTCATTGAGATATTTAGACTATTTTTTCAATTTCTTCATGCCACTTATACTTACCACAATGCATGGAATGAATTAAAAGCTTCCTAATTGATTGATTTCCTCATCCTCATAGAATCAATCAAACACAAACTCTTAGAAGGCAAATACTATGTCATTTTTGTCTTTGTCTCCCCATCAACTAGTAAAACATTGGGCTGACACATTTTAGGACAGATCTGCAATTTTATATGTTTAAGGAAGTCTCAATAAGGAACTCCCCCACCTACCTACTCTGCATCAGTTTGTACAAGTTTTTCAGATTTTTCTGGAATCTATCCATAATTTCTTATGACATAATAGTATTACATTCATATACAATAACTTGTTGCTCCTTTCCCCCATTAATGGGCATCCC
This sequence comes from Myrmecobius fasciatus, assembly GCA_023553655.1. Taxonomy (NCBI): domain Eukaryota; kingdom Metazoa; phylum Chordata; class Mammalia; order Dasyuromorphia; family Myrmecobiidae; genus Myrmecobius; species Myrmecobius fasciatus. Next base: position 23,345 of record JAJPUD010019023.1, read on the forward strand.
CTCAATTTCTAGAATTTTGCTACCATAAAAAGAGCTGTTATCAATGTTTTTGCATATGTAGATCCTTTTAACCTTTTTATGATCACTTTGGAATACAGACCTAGTAACAGTATTGCTGGAGCAATAGTTTTGCTGTATGCACAATTTGGTTGCCCTAGTTTCAAATTACTCTCCAGAATAGTTGTCTTAGTTCATAAGTGCACCAACAATACATTAGTGTTTCAATTTTCTCACATCCTCTCCAATACTTATCATTTTTTTGACATATTAGCCTATTTGAGAGGTGTGAGGTGGTACCTCAAAGTTGGTTTAATTTGCATTTCTTTACTGAAAGGTGATTTGGGCCACTTTTTCACATTTCTGTAGATAACTGTGATTTCTTCATATGAAAACTGACTATTCAAATACTTTGACCATTTATCAACTAGAAAATGGCTTGTATTCTTATAAATTTGACTTTGTTTTTCTCAGTTCTCATTTTTTAGAAATGAGGATTTTATCAGAGACACTTCCTCTAAAGATATTTTCCCAAGTCAGCAGGATGAGACAGGAAAAGAAGTGGATTGGGAGTCAGTAGAACAATGCTTGAGGTATGCCACTATGTCATTCCTCTGGCCTTCTATCCTAGTTTCTCCAGCTGCAAAAAGAGAGAATTAGAGTTAATAATATCTAACCACTGGTTTATCTCTAAGGTACAAGCTGACTCTAACAGTCTGTGTGTTTGTAGCATATATAGCACAATAAACAAAATATACCAAAAAAGATAGTTTCCCAGATATCTGGGAGAGCATTTTATAATTCCCTTTATCATTTGTTTATGGACCTGTAGAACTGAATATGAAATTTAAGAATTTGGATAGCTCTTATGGTAGGACAGAGCCAAGGTAGAGAGGGAAAGGGGAAAAGGAAAGAGAAAAATATAACTTGGGGAAAATAAGGTGGTGGGAAATATAGAATTAATCATTTTAACTGTGAATGTAAATGGGCTCAATTTTCCCATAAAATGGAGGTGAGTAATAGACTGGATTAAAAGCCAGACTCCTACAATATGTTGTTTACAAGAAACCCATTTAAAACATAGTGATACGTACAGAATGAAGGTAAAAGGCTGGAGCAGAATATATTATGCTTCAGCTAAAGTAAATAAATCAGGGGTACTGATCTTCATCTCAGACCAAGGGAAAAAAATAGATATAATTAAAAGAGATAAGGAAGGAAACTACATCTTACTAAAGGGTACCATAGAAAATAAAATAATATCAATATAAACATATATGTACCAAGTGGTTTAGCATCCAAGTTGCTAGAGGAGAAGTTAAGAGAACTACAAGAAGAGATAAGTAGCAGAATTACACGAGTGGGGGAATCGCAACCTTGTTCTATCAGAACTAGATAAATTGAACCATAAAATAAATAAGAAAAAAGTTAAGAAGGTAAAAAAGAATTTTAGAAACATTAGGTATGATAGACCTTTGTAGAAATTTTATTTTTGTTTAAAGCTTTTTATTTAAAAAACATATGCATAGATAATTTTCAACATTCACCCTTGAAAAACCATGTGTACCCAATTTTTTCTCCCTCCCTTTACTTACCCTCTCCATTAGACAGCAAGTAATTCAATATATGTTAAACATGTGAAATTCTTCTGTACATATTTTTACAATTATTATGCTGCACAAGAAAAATCAGATGGAAGTGGGAAAAAAATGAAAAAGACAACAAAATGCAGGCAAACAAGAAAAAGTGAAAATACTGTGTTGTGATCCTGTCTCTGGGTGCAGATGACTCTCTCAGATAAACTGGCCTGAATCACTTCGCTGTTGAAAAGAGCCACGTTCGGTCAAAATGGTTCATTGCTTAATCTTTTTGCCTTGCACAATGTTCTATTGGTTTTATTCACTTCACTTAGAATCGATTCATGTAAGTCTCTCCAGGCCTCTTTGAAATCATCCTGCTGATTGTTTCTCATAGAACAATAATGTTCTGTATCATTCACATACTGTAATTTATTCAGTCATTCCCCAATTGATGGGCATCCATTCAGTTTCCAGTTTCTTACCACTACAAAAAGGGCTGCCACAAACATTTTTGCACATGTAGGTCTCTTTCCCTTTTTTATGATCTCTTTGGGATATAGGCCTAGTAGAGACACTGCTGGATCAAAGGGTATGCAGAGTTTGATAACCCTTTAAGTATAGTTCCAAATTGCTCTTTAGAATGGTTGGTTCTGTTCACAGTTCCACCAACAATGTATGTGTTCCAATTTTCTTACATTCATCATTATCTTTTCCTGTCATCTTAGTCAATCTGAGAGGTGTGTAGTGGTAACTCAGAATTGTCTTAATTTGCATTTTTCTGATCAATAGTGCTTTATGGTTTCAATTTCTTCATCTGAAAATTATCTGTTCATATCCTTTGCCCATTTATCAAATGAAGAATAGCTTGAATTCTTATAAATTTGACTTAATTCTTTATATATTTTAGAAATGAGGCTTTTATCAAAGACTTTGAATCTAAAAATGTTTTCCCAGTTTATTGCTTCCCTTCTAATCTTGTCTGATCATTAAAAAAAACTTTTTAGCTTAATATAATAAAACTTATCTGTTTTGTGTTCAGTAATGAACTTCAGTTCTTTAGTCACAAATTCCTTCCTTCTCCACAGAGCTGAGAGGTAAACTATACTTTGTTCTTCTAATTTGCTTATAATATTACTATGTTTAAATCACGAACCCATTTTGATCTTATCTTGGTATAGGGTGTTAGGTGTGGGTCAGTGCCTAGTTTCTGCCATACTAATTGCCAATTTTCCCAGTGTTTGTTTTTGTCAAATAGTGAGTTCTTATACCAAGCTGGGGTCTTTGGGTTTGTCAAACACTAGATTACTATAGTCATTGACTATGTTGTCCTGTGAACCTAACTAATTCCACGGCTCAACTACTCTATTTCTTAGCCAGTACCAAATGGTTTTGATGATTGATGCTTTATAATATAGTGTTAGATCTGGCACAGCTAGGCCACCCTCATTTGCTTTTTTTTTTCATTAATTCCCTTGAAATTCTTGACCTTTTGTTCTTCCAGATGAATTTCGTTACTATTTTTTTCTAGATCTGTAAAATAGTTTCTTAGGAGTTTTATTGGTATGTCACTAAACAAATAGATTAATTCAATTAATTAATTAATTAATTTTTATTATATTTACTTTGCCTACCCATAAGCACTTGATATTTTTCCAATTGATTAGATCTGACTTCATTTGTCAGTTCTTCAGTTGTATTCTTATAGTTCCTGCCTTTGCCTTGGCAGATAGACTTTCAAATATTTTATACTATCAACAGTTATTTTAAATGGATTTTTTCTTTGTATCTTTTGCTGCTGAACTTTATTGATAATATATAAAAATTCTGATCATTTATGTGGATTTATTTTGTATCCTGCAACTTTGCTAAAGTTTTGAATTGTTTCTAGTAATTTTTTAGTTGAGTCTCTAGGGTTCTCTAAGTATACCATCATATCATCTGCAAAGAGTTATAATTTGTTTTCCTCATTACCTACTTTAATTCTTTAATCTCTTTTTCTGTTAAGCACCACACCTTAGTGTGAAGGGGCAGGTCAGTTCTCCTGTGAATCATAGAGCACTTGAAGGAATTGCAAATCAGCCTTTACAGACTCAGATGTTGCTTGTGAATTGTGAATAAATTGGAGGCAAGAGGGAAGAGGAGAGAGGTCAGAGAATACAATTGCCTGTCAGTCTCCTTGTATCTTTATCATCCTCTCACATGAAGGTATGTATTCTGCTGGAAAGAATTATATCCCCAGCAGCCACTAGCAGGTGGCCCCCGTGACATTTTTCTTCTCTTGTTGCCAAAGCTAACATTTCTAATACAACATTGAATAGTAATGGTGACAGTGGGCAGCCTTATTTCACTCCTGATATTATTGGGAATGGTTCTAATTTGTTCCCATTACATATGACGCTTGCTGGTGGCTTTAAATAGGTGCTATTGATCATATATATATATATATATAT